>LPNX010545781.1:0-11894 GCA_001517045.1 Pseudotsuga menziesii | reverse complement strand
TTGAACTCCAATCAATTCTGTTGATATTAACTTCTCATTCTTTTCCCACAGTAGGATCTTCTTTTCCATGAAGAGAACCTTGTATCCAGGGACATATAGTATGTATTCAATATGAAAAACAGTACCTGAATCAAGTTGAAGTGAAATAGAGCCAACTGCTTCAATTGTGTTGGTGGTTTCTGTTAGTTTTTGTACCTAGGAGTTTGTTCCCTAAGTGACTTTTTGCCTAAGTCACTTAGAAAAGGGAAAAATGTGACCCTCACATTAAAATCTACTTAATGAGACTTTATAAAGTTAAAGTCACTTTTTGATAAATTTAAGTGGGTGAGTAAATTTATTTAAGTGATTTAAATAAATGTGATTTTTACTCTCATTGAATCTTAGCCATTGGATTGGATCTTTCTCCACCATTGGATTAGATTCCCACTTAGGGTTTAGACAAAAAGGGTTGAGGTAGGCATTTCACTTTTCATTCTTGAGAGGAGAAGGAAGAAGAGAGAGCTAAAGAAGGAGAGTGGGAACAATTTTCAAGACACCCTGCTAAAGAGATTTTGGTGGGCACGAATTTCGAGACTGCCTTTATTGTTTTGCACAGAACCCAAGGAGTGTACGCCTACATTTATTGCAGGAACATATTTCAAGGAAAGTACGAACTGCATTTATTGTTGTACAGCTTGCACAGAAATCGAGACAGTATGACGTTGATGGCACAGAAATTGAGACAGTACGGGCTGCATTAATTACTGCACAAAAATCGAGACAGGGTATGGTTGCATTAATTACTGCACAGATATCGAGTTGTACGGCTGCATTAATTTCAGCATAGAAATTGAGGTGTATGGCCTACATTTATTGCTGGTATGGCTGCACAAAAATCGAGGTGTACGGCCTGCATTAATTGCTGGTACGATCTGCACAGAAATCTAGGATGTACGACTGCATTAATTTCTAGGCACGTTTTTCAAGGTTTTGAGATGAAATCTTGGGTGGAGATATGTTAAATTTTCACTGTATTTCTTTTCTGATTTTTGCTGAAGATATTAAAATCTCTCTCTCTCTCTAACTGGTTTTCCCCATGGGGGTTTTTCCAGGGCTTGATTTGGCCAAAAATCTCCGAGTCTTTCATTTTATGGTGTGACTGTTAAATGTGTTTTTCAGCTTGTTAGTGTTTTTACTGTGTGTTTAATTGTTCAGTAAAAAATTCATAATTAACTTACAGCCAATGCAAAACCGGCTGTAAGTGAAAACCACGAAATGTTGAAATAAACCAGCAAACAGTAAAACTCAGAAATTTCTACATGGTATCAGAGCTTGGGGGCAGAAAATAGTGATAGTTTGCAGACACACATAAATTTTCAGAACTCAAAAATTTTAGTATTTTACCTTCTGTCAGTGAGCAGCACTTTGTTGGGTTGGTGTAGAGATGGCTACAGGTCTTAGATTGGAGGATAGGCTGGATGGGATAGGAAATTTTGTGCCGTGGAAGGCCAAAATTTTATTGATACTAGAGGAGAATGAGTTATGGCCGGATGTAGTTAGGAACACTACAGCTGATTCGATTGTCATTCCCACATCAACAGATGCAACAACTCTATCAGCCTTCAACAAGTAGGACTATAAATCTAGGAGGATAATTCTAGATGCGGTTAAAGACCACATAATCCCTCACATTTCAAGCAAGGATAGGGCACACGAGATGTGGACAGCCTTGATCAGTTTGTATGAGAGTTCCAATGAGAACAGGAAAATGGTTCTCAAAGAGAAACTCAAAAGTATAAAGATGAATGGGGGTGAGGGAGTCACGGCATATCTTACCAGGATTTCTGCAGTTAAGAATGAACTTGCAGTGGTTGGGGAGGTGGTAGCCCCTATAGATCTTGTACGTACAGCAGTGAATGGGGATTCAAAGCCCTGGGGTGCATTTGTGCAAGCCATAGTGGGCAGAGAGAACCTACCTGGGATAGACTTTGGGATGAATTTGTGCAGGAGGAGACTAGGAGAGGTCTTGTACAGGGAAGTACATCTCACAGTGGGGTTGATGACAAGAATGTGGCTTTGGAAGCTAAGGGCAAGAAGAAGAAGGGTCCCAAGAAGGGTGGGACCAAGCAGCAGCAGCAGCAGAGTGGGCAGAAGAAAGACTTGAGTAAAATCAATTGTTATGCATGTCAGGAATTTGGGCACTATGCTTCACAGTGTCCAAGCAAGAAGAAGAAGAAGGGACAGGGACAGCAGACTGCAGCCTCAGCAGAAATTGATGAGTTTGGTGATGCATTTCAGAGGGATTTTTCCCTATATGCTAGACAGATGGAGAGAGAGAGAGTCTCTTTAACCACCAGCACAGATATGGATGTGGACAGTGAGCATTCATTGTTGGTAGGTCATCAGGGGGGTCCATCCACCTCTACTACTTGGTATATTGATAGCGGAGCCTCGAGCCACATGACTGGAGCTCAAGAGATGTTCTCGGAGCTATCTTAGATAGGTAGAGATGTGGAGTTTGTCCTTGGAGACAACACCGTTGTTAGAGCTGTTGGTCGGGGGACCATTACATTTCAGAGGGATTCGATGAGTCTTAAGACTCTGCGGGATGTGTTGTATGTCCCTAGGCTGAAGAAGAACCGTGTGTCAGTTTCCTGCATTGAGGACAGGGGTCTTGGGGTGTGCTTTTCAGATGGGAGAGTGCAGGTGTATCCCAAGGCTACAGGTATGTCTAGTTCCATGGACATTGGAGTCAGATGTGGAAAGCTGTACAAGCTCTTGTTTCAGCCACAGTGCACTCTAGCACACAGCAGCAGCAGTGAGTTATGTGAGCTTTGGCGTCAGAGGATGGCCCACCTACATCACCCCGCTCTCAGATTGTTGAGGAGCATGGTTACATGATTACTAGAGTTCAACATTGAGCATAGTGATGTGTCCAGGGGGTGTGCTTTGGGAAAGTACACCAAGACTGTTTTCTGAGCAGTGACATGAGAGCTACAGGGGTGCTAGATCTTATCCATTTTGACATATGTGGTCCTATGTCATCTTTGTCTTTCACAGATTTTGAGTACTACATTAGCTTCATTGATGACTACTCCAGGAAGACCTGGATCTACTTCTTGAGGAGCAAGAAGTCCTCACTTGTGTTGAGAGTCTTCCAAGGGTTCAAAGCCCTTGTGGAGAAGCAGACGGGGAGGAAGATCCGGATGTTGATATTGGACAATGGGGGTGAGTATACCTCCAAGGAGTTCGATGCATTCTGCAGACAGGAGGGCATTCAGAGACAGTTGACAGTTCCTTACACTCATGAGCAGAATGGAGTAGCAGAGAGAAAGAACAGGTCGATTGTGGGGGCAGCCAGAGTGATGCTTCATGATCAGGGGTTACCTTTCTTTCTATGGGCAGAGGCATGTAGCATTGCAGTTTATCTACAGAACAGGAGTCCTCACAGGGTAGTGGGGAGTAAGACTCTTGAGGAGATGTATTCAGGCAAGAAGCATGAGGTGGGCCACTTTTGCATATTTGGCTCATTGACTTACTCTCACATCCCTTCTGAGAAGAGGACAAAGTTTGATCCCACTGCAGAGAGAGGCATATTTGTGGGATATGAAGAGACTTTGAAGGCCTATCGTATTTACTTACCTAGCTCGAGGAGAGTTGTTGTTCGACGGGAAGTGAAGCTTGATGAGGAGAGATACTTCAGGAAGTCTAGGGATTTAGAGCAGGGGGAGACACTAGATCCCACACCTCAGTTGGTACAGGCTTCTTTGATGCAGCTATCAGGTCCACAGGTTTCTAGAGTGAGTGGATCACAGGGTACAGGCATAGCTTCTACAGGTTCTATGATTCAGGTGGCTAGCACTTCAAGCACAGTTTGAGGGACAAGTTCAGGGTTGAGTCCTCATATCACAGGTTCATCAGGTACTGGTCCTTGGGGTGTTGGACCTTCAGGTACTAGGACTTCCTCGGATGAGGAGAGCCCAAGACCAGTTTGGGAGGAGCAATATTCAAGGAAGAGGAAGCCTAAGTGGCTTCAGGAGACTTTGAAGGAAGTAGAGGCATTTGGTAGGCCCCACGAGCAGATCAGGACAGTGGTGGAGCCAGACAGGCTTGGTGTGGTGCCAGGCAGGTATGATATGGCCCTTGTTGTGAGTCTTCATGACTCTGAGCCATCCACATTTGAGGAGGCTTCCCATCATCAGGTATGGAGAGATGCCATGATGGAAGAGTACCATTCCATCATGAAGAATGATGCTTGGGAGATAGTGTCGAGACCTGAGGGGAAGTCAGTGGTGACTTCCAAGTGGCTTTACAAGATAAAGCATGCTTTGGATGGTAGTGTGGAGAAGTAGAAGGCTCAGTTTTTGGCGTGGGGGTTCTCACATGTTGAGGGAGTTGACTATAATGAGACATTTGCTCCAGTTGCTCGATATTCTTCTATTAGGGCAGTTATATCTATAGCAGCAGAGATGGGTTGGAAGATCCACTAGATGGATGTGAAGACTGCATTTCTCAATGGTCTTCTGTAGGAGGAGGTATATTTAGAGTAGCCATAGGGATTTGAGATCCATGGGAGAGATTCTCATGTGTGCAGGCTAAGGAAATCCTTGTATGGACTGAAGTAAGCTCCTATAGCTTGGTACTCCAGGATTGATACTTACTTGACATTGATGGGATTCCAGAAGAGTGAGGCTGATCCCAACCTATACTTCATTGTGGTTGGAGGAGATCCGCTCATTCTTTTGCTATATGTTGATGATCTATTTATCACAGGTGATGAGCATCTCATTGCACATTGCAAGAGAGATCTAGCATCGGAGTACGAGATGATAGACATTGGACTGATGCATTACTATCTGGGGATGGAGGTTTGGCAGGAGCCTGGACATATTTTCCTTGGACAGGGGAATTATGTAGTTGATATTCTGAAGAGATTTCGGATGGAGGACTGCAGGCTGATGTGTATGCCTATTATCACTAACTGGAAGAAACTTCATGCTTCCGAGGGTAAGTTGGTGGATCCCACTTTATATCGTCAGCTCATTGGGTCTTTGATGTATCTGGTCAATACTAGGCCAGACTTGTGTTTTGCGATTAACACTCTTAGTAAGTTCATGGTTGAGCCTAGGAGTGTGCACTGGACTGCCGCAAAGAACATACTGAGATATCTTGCGGGTACGGTGGATTATGGTCTAGACTATAGGGGTTCAGGTGGAGTCAGCTTGGTTGGGTTCACAGATTCAGACTGAGCAGGTTGTGTGAGGGATCGAAAGAGTACTTTCGGTTGTTGTTTCATTTTGGGCTCGGCAGCAGTGTCGTGGTTTAGTCAGAAACAGAAGTCCATTGCACTGAGTTCTGCTGAGGCTGAGTATATGGCAGCCAGTCAGGCTACTTGTGAAGCACTGTGGCTTTGCAAGTTATTGGTAGATTTATTTGATCAGCAGCTTAGGCCTATGGTGATCTATTGTGACAATCAGAGTTGCATTCAGCTCTCTGAGAATCCAATGTTTCATGACAGGTCGAAGCACATTGAGATCAGGTACCATTTCATCCGTGACTATGTTCAGAGAGGGGCAGTTGAGCTACAGTATATATCCACTGATGAGCAGGTAGAAGACATTCTGATGAAGTCTTTGGGAAGGGGGAAGTTTGTCTTCTTCAGAGATAAGTTGGGAGTGGTAAATAACACCTTCCTCGGTAAGAGGGAGTGTTAGTTTTTGTACCTAGGAATTTGTTCCCTAAGTGACTTTTTTCCTAAGTCACTTAGAAAAGGGAAAAAGGTGACCCTCACATTAAAAGCTACTTAATGAGACTTTATAAATTTAAAGTCACTTTTTGATAAATTTAAGTGGGTGAGTAAATTTATTTAAGTGATTTAAATAAATGTGATTTTTACTCTCATTGAATCTTAGCCATTGGATTGGATCTTTCTCCACCGTTGGATTAGATTCCCACTTAGGGTTTAGACAAAAAGGGTTGAGGGAGGCATTTCACTTTTCATTCTTGAGAGGAGAAGGAAGAAGAGAGATCTGAAGAAGGAGAGTGGGCATGATTTTCAAGACACCCTGCTAAAGAGATTTTGGTGGGCACGAATTTCGAGACTACCTTTATTGTTTTCCACAGAACCCGAGGAGTGTATGGCTGCATTTATTGTAGGCACATATTTCAAGGAAAGTATGGCCTGCATTTATTGTTGTACGACCTACACATAAATCGATACAATATGACATTGCTGGTACAGAATTCGAGACAGTACCGGCTACATTAATTACTGCACATAAATCGAGACAGGGTACAACTGCATTAATTATTGCACATAAATCGAGGTGTACGGCTGCATTAATTTCAGCACATAAATTGAGGTGTACGACCTGCATTTATTGCTGGTATGACTGCACAAAAATCGAGGTGTATGGCCTACATTAATTGCTGGTATGGTCTGCACAGAAATCGAGGATGTACGGCTGCATTAATTGCCGGGCATGTTTTTCAAGGTTTTGAGATGAAATCTTGGGTGGAGATAAGTTAAATTTTCACTGTATTTATGTTCTGATTTTTGCTGAAGATAATAAAATCTGTCTATCTCTCTCTAACTGGTTTTCCCCGTGGGTGTTTTTCCAGGGCTTGATTTGGCCAAAAATCTCCGAGTCTTTCATTTTATGGTGTGACTGTTAAATGTGTTTTTCATCCTGTTAGTGTTTTTACTGTGTGTTTAATTGTTCAGTAAAAATTTCATAAGTAACTTACAGCCAATGCAAAACCGGCTGTAAGTGAAAACCACAAAATGTTGACATAAACCAACAAACAGTAAAACTCAAAAATTTCTACAGTTTCATCCCCAAGTTCTACTTAAGTCTTCAAATTATTCTTTCTGTAGCTGGTAAGTGCTTCATGAAAACATGTCATATCTATGGAAGCACCACTATCCACTAACAAAGATTTATCACTGTTGGTGATGAATCCTGAAAGAGAAGAGATAAGGTGATATTTCCTTCTTTGGAAGTCTTAACATTCTTTTCTTCTTGGGTTCTTCTTCTTCTATTATATAAGATTGGAACATTTTTTTGAACCTTTTCTTTGGTTCCCTACAAGCCCTGGCATAATGTCCCATATTATGATAATTAAAACATTCTATATTTGGAGCATCCAATTGCTTACCTTATGGTTTCTTTTCTTTATTTTTCTGAGTGAAGAGATTATTGAACTTCCTTGTCTTGGTTGTAAGAGAAAGGTTCATTTCCTTCATGTTGTTTGAGCTTCTCTGAATTCTTCCCTCTTCTTCTAAATATTCATGCCAAATTCTATCAAAGTATGGTTGATATTCATGTCCACTTACTACTGCCAGAAAGGTCTCCCAAGAACTGGGAAGACCATCGAATACAGTTTGTACAATATCATCATCATCCACATGTATACAAATAGAATAAATTTGGTCTCTTACATGAGCATTTTTTGTGAATATGGGGACCACTTCTTCATCCTTATTCATCTTCATTGTACGAAGCCTCTTCTTCATTACTCTCTTCTGGATTGGTGCCTTCTTTTCATATAAGTTTGTTATGGTGTCAAAGCATTCTTTGGTAGACTTAAATGGTGTTATGGTGGGCATCCATATTTCCTTGTCTAAGTCATATATGATCCTCCTTTCCTTTTCTTGCTTCTTCTTGAAGGAAATTCTTCTTGCATTAGATGTAGGTTCTTCCGTGGCATTAACAACCAAGTCATTAAGGTCATTCTCTTCCAAGGTGGGCATAAGCCTATCTTCCCATGAGTTTTAGTTGACTGAACCCTCAATACTTTCTTTCGGTATGAAGTTGTTGGTGGCCATTTATGATTAATAATGCTGCTATCTTGGTCTGCAAACCCAATATAGTAGGAGGGTTACAATGATATTCTCTCCCACTGCAATATTCACATGAAAATCTCTGATACCATGTTTAATTTAAACATGTGCATGATATTATTAAAAAATGAAGTCTGTAATAGAGATAGAACATGAAAAGTAAACAACAATAAGAAAAGTACAATAGTAAACCAAGCATCACAAAATTTAACACATGATTTTTCACGGGGAAAAATTTAAAGGAAAAAAATCCCAAAGCATTAGCCGTTCATCCTCTAAATGAGATGACTGAGTTTGTACATGAAAGAGAAAAATTTGGTCTTGGAATTTTGAGATGAATGTACAACAATATTCCAAATTGAAGGAATCCATAGCATCCTTATTTCTTCCACCATATTTTTTTTCCACTTGGAGGGTTAACTGTTGTCGAGTCTTGAAGAGGTCTTCTACTACTTCTAGAGACACCTCTAGCAACCCTACTGCTACTTCTCGTGATCTTCACCTTGCTTCCCAAGAACTGTTATATGGTTCCTGAATTCTTTGACTTCTACCGAAACTGTTCATAAGAAAACCTTCCTTTCCACCACTAAGAATATAAGAGGAGGAGAGAAACACCATTCAATGTTTTAATCTACAAAAATGGAAGAAGGAGAGAGCCACACTAATCACCGAAAATATCCTCAATCAATCTTAGTGAACGAATAGGGAGCAGTCAAGTATTAAAGTGTGTTTTAAATGAATTTCAATTGTCCTTTATTTATAGGCTATCAAATATTTGAGTTGATCCCACATATTTAGCATTTGACATTAGGGTTTGATTCTTTTTCATCTTCAACCCCTTGAATTTCATATTTTTGTGTTACAAAGGGCTTGTTATGTTTTGACATGTGCCACTTGGTATTTTCTTTTGTTGGTCTCATGGACCAAGACAACGAGTTTAAGGTCCTCCATGTATTTTTTGGTTAAATCAAGTGGTGTCAATGGTCCTTGTGGTTCAGTCATTCCCACTCAAAGTACATAAGGATAATTACTATTTTTTATCTTAATCTCCTCATGCCACCAATATTAGGTGCTAGGTCTCTCAACCAGGGGTGGCTAGTCCCTGTAGAAGGTATCATAGCCCATGGATCAAGAACTAGGGGGCATCATGTTCCCAAATCCGATCTATGGATTGTGGTGATGACCTGGTAACTCACTAGGTCCCTTAGTCCTAGGCTGCATCAAATGAATCAGTCAAATACTTGGATACTTAGCAAGTTCCTCCATTATCCTGGAGAATGGCCCTCATCCCCATGCTGATTCCATAGTTTCAAACTAGTATAAATTCTCGGTAACTAACCAGGTTCCTCCAATTAGCGAATTTCCCTCAACTCTAAGTTTAGATCCTCAGTCCTAGAATGGGTCAACTTCCTGGTAACTAGCTGGGTGCCTCCATTATCCTAGAGAATGGCCCTCATCCCCAGGCTAAGTCCCTTAGTCTTAGATTGGTTCAAATTCTTGGTAAATGACCAAGTTCCTCCATTTGAAGAATTCCCCTTAGCCCTAGGCTAAGTCCCCCAGTCCTAGACTGGGTCAAATTCACTATAACTAACAAGGTTCCTTAATTCTCCTAGAGAATGGCAATTGATGCTGCTTAGGAAAAATCAATACTAGGTTCACCTTGTAACTCCTCTTGTACATGTATTCTCTTCTCATTTCTATCTGGGAATACTTCTAGTATACTCCTTGATTCCTCAAATATGTATGGGAAACTTCTAGAGTACTCATTGATTCCTCAGATGTGTATGATTTATTGATTACATGATGGGGTGAGTAGCGGTGCTTCTTAGTCCTTATAGCACCTATTGACTACCACTGGACTACTAGGAAATTTCATGGGATATCCTCTTTGAATATTAATTTTCCTCTTTGTCATTAAATGAACTATATCATATCTACATTGTCCTCTACAATAAATTTTTTTTTTTCATCAATTCAGTCTTATATTCATTTTGTTGCTCCTTAACCCTTAATATTATTTGGTTATCGACTCTATTTCTATACACCATCATATTCAAAACATTAATTGGTTACACTACATCCAAGTGTTCAGCACTTCCTATGTTCCCATTAGATTCTATCTCTTCATTTCTCGCACTAATTTTTTTACCTATAACTTCTTCATTAGAGATAAATGTATTTTTCCCTTCTTACATGTCTCTCCTCAATATTGGTGTGTAATTTTTATATATAACTTCCATTGATGTAAATATGTAGTGAAAAGTGTTAATGAAATGAAATTTTCAAGAAATTCAAACCACAAGAGAATCTAGGAGTGTTAGTGAAGCTCACAAATAATATTTGGTGCAAAAACTACCAAAACCCATGAATTCAGACGCAATTTACACACACAAATGTGAAGAGAACCAGGATACTTTTATATGTATAACATTAAAAAAAAAATTTATTAGTTTTATAATACATTTGGAAGGTTTCGTGAGGATTTGGAATCCCAATGTGAGTGTACAAGTCAAAATTGGAAAATTGGCATGAATCCCCCCTAGGTGGGACAATCATGCCCCAAATCAGCCCAAACAGCCACAAATTTCTGGTTGGACATGGATGAGATGATTTGGGTCAATTATTACACCTTGGCATGCATGCATTTGGAAATATGGGTGTTTTAGAGTATCAAGGTGGCATTAAATGCACCAAATCAAGCCAAAATGGACAAAATCCACCTCTAGCACTCCTAGTCAACCAAGATGTCCACATTAAATGAATGGGAGTGCACAAAAAATGATTATGGCACACATGTGGCTGTTTTACTTATCTATAGTGGTCATGTGGGTGTGAAATCCCCAATTTGACTTTGAATTTGTCCAACTCAGCACCCGTAGTCCACCACATAGTGTATTAATGCAAAAATTGCAATAAAATTGACTAAGTAGTGTAACTAAGGTATTAGTGAGTTTTATTGCTATTATAAAACCCTCCCTTAATCCAAAAAGTTAGTACAACTCACAAAATAATTGAGGCCTTGGAAAAAATGGCTCAAGTCCCCTCAATTACATAATTCAGAAATTACAATTTATTTGTCGATATGAACCGAGGAAAAGAAGGAAAACCTCATGGGACAAAAACTTCCCTCAATAATGGAAATGGGGTTGGACCTGCAGCAAATAACAAAAAACTACCATCCTTCACTCACCCCAAGCAAATATTTGAGGTAGGTGAATGTCTTCTCTGTGAAAGCCTTGGTAAAAGTATAAGTAGTTTGCTCGGTGGATGGGCAATATTGCAGTGAGATAACCCTGTCATGAACTAAACCAACAATGTAATGCATGTGTATCTCAATATTATTTTTCCTCTACCTCTAAACAATATCAGTATATATTTTTATGGCAATTTTAACTTCCACCCAAATGTTGGTTGGAGAATCAATTGTGACACCAAATTCCCGAAGAATTCCCTGCAACCAAACACACTGTGTAGCAACATTGAATGCTTCCCTATACTCGGCCTCTACTGATGAAATTGAAATGGTTTGTTTTTTCTTACTTGAACAGAAAATTGGACCTTCATAAATCATAAATATAAAACCTGAAGTTGGCTTCCTATTAGTGGGATCTCCACCCAATCTGAATTAGAAAATCGACCTAGTTGAAGTGAGGAACTAGCTGTGTGATGTAGCCTGAAATTCTTTTTACCATGGACATACTAAAAAATTATTTTTTCTTCCCTCCAATGGATATCATGTGTCTGGTGCATATTTATTTCTATATCACTTACAACATAAGACAAATCAGGTCTTGTGTGATTGACAAAGAGCAAGATCCCCACTAGTTTCCTATAGCGTCTAATATCTACCAATGGAGAATTGCCAAATTCATGCATTTTGATGCCAGAAAGAAAGGGATACTTGGATTCCTTACACTCAGCCATGTTAAACATATTTATCATGTCTTAAGCATACTGTGGTTGACTCATATTGATTCCCCTTTCACTTTGCTCGATTTCCAAGCCCAAAAATTGCCTTAACAATCCTAGGTCGGTCATGGCAAATTCACTATGCAAAGATGAATTAATTGAG
>LPNX010545770.1:79651-97753 GCA_001517045.1 Pseudotsuga menziesii | reverse complement strand
TATATATAAGGCCATTAGGTATAAACATATATGAAAATTATCTATACATTTATTTCTAGAATTAAATAACCCATCTATATATATATAATTATCTTATAAAATTGTTTTGTTTGTAAATAATACCCTAAGGTATCTATATAGGATATTTATGTCTTTTAACTTACTCCTATGATTAAATCTACTATAATCTGAAACATGTCTCTACTGACAAATGTAAAATGTTAGTAGAGATATAAATAATAGGTGAACCTTAAATAGCAGGTCTAGACTTACCTACTTTACAGTATTGATTTTTGAATATTTAATGAATACAGAAAACAAACTTTAGAGATGGAAACCTAGCTATATACAACCTATGATAATATTTACCATCCTAGTTAGTCTTGGAGAGAATAAAAACCTTAGCAAAATCTAGGGAGAACATCAATACATAGGGTTAGTAAATTCATTGCAAACATTCATCTGACATATTCATTATATAATCTAGAAGATAGCATAGAAAGTCTAGGGTTAGATTTTAAGAAATGTAACCCTAGGAGATATGGACATAATCAATCAATTCTAGGGTTAATAATATATGTAAAATATTTTACATAAAGCAGCCAACATTTTCCCTAGAAATGAACTTTGACATACTAAGAACTCATACCTGTAATTTATCTTCCTAAATCTCCTTTGATGGCTGAACCTGCACACTTTTTAAATAACCAGCATTATCAATTTAAGACAGATCTAACCTCTGATTTTGATGACCAAATCACTTGGGAACTACCATGTTCCTCCCAACCATGACCCGGAACCGTTCCTGGTTCTAATCTGGATCCCCCTGAGCTGGACTCCAACATGCAAGTAGCTTAGAGCTCCTAAGGCAGGGTTTCCTAATTGGTGTTCAGTTCTGAATCAGTCCTCTTTTCCTTGTAGGAAAAGTTCCCCAAGAAAATACTTGAGAGCAAAAAAAATAGGCAGAATCATAATTCTCCTAGATAAAAATCAGAACCCCAAGCCTTTTCTTGGCTTGAGTCTTTATAGGTAGACTTTTCAGTTAAAGAGGTAGTTAAATCAAGAAATCCTTGATTTCTTGATTTAACCCTTTTTAATTTACTAGGGTAATTTTCAATTCTTAACCTAGGAACTTTTAACTAGTTCCTAGTTAGTCTTTCATAGATATTTCACTATTTATTAATCCTTTAATAATAAATAATAATTGGTGGAGTTTCTCTTCTTTCTTTATTCAATTATATAATTAATCATAATTAATTATTTATACATACTATGTATAAAATACATACTATTAAAATACTTGTTGACATTTGTCTTCGGGCATCATTTGTCATTATCCCTAGACTTAACAACACTTCTTTAGGAAGGTCAAGTAGATATATGGTTTAGGTCTACTAGGCTAGGAAACTCTAAACATCCTTGCATGTTGGATTTCCATTGTAGTAGCTCTTCAGTACTAGATAAGAATACAGAAATTTTAAATTTCATTTAATCACTTATAAATAAGTATGATGAGATCAATATTTTGCTCGAGTCATTTTCACTTGAAAGTTATTAAATTATTTTCAATAACCCCTAGCACTTACCAGAGCCCATAATCAATGCTTATAATAGGTATTTACAAACATAGTGAAATTCTAGATCTCTCGCTGAACACTAAATGCTAGGATGTACTTGTATGATACACCTAGAGATACAATGGCCAAAGATCCAATGCTCTAGAGCTTATGCTCAACATCAACATGGAATACTCTAGAGATTTATGCTCAACAAAAATGTAAGTAATCATGTGCACCAGAGTCTCTCACTCAACACAAAACATCTCATCGATCATGTGCTTCAAGGTCCATGCCCAACACAAAACATTTCATCAATCATGTGCTTCAAGTTCCACACCCAACACAACCAACATATATATCCATATGTATCATCAACAATTGGCTTATGCCCAATATACAAAACAAATCATCATGTTCATATGCAGTGGGGTCTTTGACCCAATATAAAATAAAACATCAATATAATCATCATGATTAATAGACTCATGCCTATAAATTGTAGGTCCAAAATTTGGGATATTACAAGCGTGCAATATTCATGATAATTTAACCTAACACTCTTATGCATGCATATACTCTCTACTTCAACTATTTAAGCAAGAAATCGATGCGTGAAATCAACACTTCACTAAAATACACAAATGTTCATGAAAATGTTGAAGTCAAATCTGTAAGATACACAGTTCAACAAAACACATGCACAAAGGCTAACAACCCCATAAAAACACAGTTAATCCTTCTATTAAGCAACAAAGGAAAATTCGCATAGCTTGGATCTCTATCCTTCCAATTCTTCAAAATATTTACAAACAGGAATCAGAAACAGGTCTTTCCTCTCTCTGCAAACTCAAAATTCTAAATGCTGAAGAGTAGAACCCCTCCTACATCTCTAAATGGTTTATTTGAACTAAACCGATACCCTATCCTCAGTGGTCCTACAATTGAAATAAACACTACTATGACACATGATGAAATAGCCCTGTCTGAAACAAACTAAGGGTGGTTTGGTCTTGACGCAGGGAGTTGTGATCCACAATGATTCCCTATGCCACTATTCAGATTATGACTCAGCACAAAAGTAGTTACAAAATATGCCACAGCATGTGACCAATTCATCATATTTCTAGCATGCCATGATGCTCCTGCATCAAACTTGCAAGGTAGAAAATTATGAACCCCTGTTCATAATATCAGCTACAGTGAAACCCTTAGCTTCCAACTCTGCAGTGCTCATCCAAGTAGAATCCTCTGTTGGTCACTTCTTCCACTTGAACAAATACTCTAAATATTCCTTCTTCCTTGTACTCTTTGACACCCTAGTGTCGAGAATGGCCTCAACTTCCAATGGTTGTGTCACAGGCATATGTGTTACCCATTGTAAGTCTTCAGTAGGATATTCACTTCCTATAAAGGTTCTAGTGTCACCTACTACATAAGGATATAGATATGCTACATTAAATATTGGTGAGATACCCACTCCTGTAGTCATCTCTAAATCATAAGCATTCGCTGAAAACTCCCTGAGTATTCTGCAGGGTCCAATCTTCTTCATCTTTAGCTTGTTATACTCTCTCTTAGGAAATTTGTCTCTCCTCAAATATGTGAAGACCAAATCTCCTACTTCATAGTGTTTTTCCCTCCTTCTAGAATCTGCTCGAGCCTTGTAACTGGTGTTACTCTACTTCAATCTTACTTTCACTTGCTCCTGCAACTCCCCAACTCTTGTTGCAAACTCTTCTCCATTAGCACTTCCTTTCTCCAATTGACCTAAGTCACGAAGTTCATACACTCCTCTTGGATGCATTCCATACAAAATTTGAAATGGACTCATCCCCATACTCCTATTTTTTGAATCATTATATGCAAACTCAGCTTGAGATAATACTCTGTCCCACTGCTTAGGACTTTCCCCAATCAAACTCCTCAACATGTTTACCAGACTCATATTGACTACTTCGGTCTATCCATCAGACTATGGGTGATATGTTGAACTAAAATTCAGTATGGTATCCAACTTTTTCCAGAAGGTTCTCCAAAAATGCCCTGTGAACTTCACATCTCTATCTGATATAATGCTTCTAGATAAACCATGCAATTTCATAACTTCATCAAAGAACAAGTTAGAAATGTGTGTGGCATCACTAGTCTTGTAACATGGAATGAAATGTGCCATCTTAGAGAATCTATCAACAACAACAAATATATAATAATGTCCCCTTTGAGTTCTTAGTAAACCCAGAATGAAATCCATACTCACAGAATCCCAAGGCCTAGTTGAAATAGGAAATGGTGTATATAATCATGTGTTTTGGCTTCTCCCCTTAGCATGTTGGCATACTCTACATCTTCTTACAAAATTCTCAACTTCAAACCTCATCCTTGACCAAAAATAGAAATAAACCAACTTTTCGAAGGTTTTATCACTTCCAAAGTGACTTGCCATACCTCCATTATGTTTCTCCTGTATCAAGTTCTCTCTCATAGAACACTTTGGTATACATAGCGTACTGTTTTTAAGGAGTAAACCATATTGTACTGTATACTCCATCCATGTCTCTCTGTCCACCTCTACTAGATTCTTACAAGCCCTGTAAGCCTCCTGGAAATCAATGTTAGCTTCATACAAATCTCTCAAATGCTCAAATCCCAAAAATTGGATCTTATTTTCTTGAATAATCAACAGTCTCCTACTTAAGGCATCAACTACTCTATTTGACTATCCACTTATATGTTTCAACAAAAAGGTAAATCTCTGTAAGAAATCAACCCACTTGACATGTTTCAGGTTCAACTTAAGTTGCTGAATTATGTACTGTAATGCATGGTTATCTGAATATAACACAAATTCTCTAGGAATCAAGTAATGCCTCCAATGCTTCATTGCTTGAATAATAGCATAAAAATCGTTGTCATAATATGAATACTTCTGCTTTTCATCATTCAGCTTCTCACTTAAATACACTATAGGCATGTCCTCCTAACTAACAATAGCTCTGATTGCTACTCCACTAGCATCACACTTCACTTGGAAATGGTGGTTGAAGTCTGGTAACATCAATACCAGTTGCTCAGTAATCTTCTTCTTCAAGACCTAAAAGCTCCTTTCAGTCTCTGCTATCCATTGAAATTGTTGTTTATCTTTCTCAATTGTCTCAACAATAGATGCACAAATACCACTGAAATGATTTATAAATTTCCTTTAGAAACTTTCCAATCCATGAAATATCCTTACCTCAATTATGTTCCTAGGTGAAGGCCAATAAATGATTGCTTACACCTTTTCTGGATCCATGTTGAACCCATCTCTCAAGATAACAAAACCCAAATATACTAGCTCTGTCTTCATGAACATACACTTCTTCACATTTATCAGCAATTTTTCCTATTGTAGCCTTTCCAAAAAATATCTCAAATGCTTCAGATGTTCTTCTTGTGTTTGGCTGAAAACCAAAATGTCATCAAGGTAAACTATGACAAAATTACCTATGAAATCTCTTAAGACTTCATTCATAAACCTCATAAAGGTACTTGGTGCATTGGACAAGCCAAATGACATGACCAACCACTCATACAACCCATCATTTATCTTGAAGGTTGTCTTCCACTCATCTCCTTGGTGATCTTGCTAATCGCTCTGTACTCAGTACACATCCTCCACTCACAATCCTTCTTGGGTGTCAGTACTGCTGGTACCGCACATGGGCTCAGAATCTTCTGAACCAATCCTTTGTCCAACAATCCTTGGACTTGCTTCATCAATTCTTCATTCTCTTGAGGTGTCAATCTATATGCTCCCTTGTTTGGTAAACTGGCTCTTGGAATAAAATCAATTTGATGAATTTTATTCCTCCTTGGTGGTAGTTCATTGGGTAAATCATCGACCACAATGTCTCTATACTCACACATCATCTCCTGAATCTCCTCAAGTAGATCTATCACATTAGTCTTCACTGTCACCACTCTTGGTTTGCACACCACAGCATAGTTCAACTCTCCTTCCTCAACCTCTTACAAATACTCTTTTCCTGACAACATCAAAACCTTAGGTTCTGACTACTGTAATGTCCCCAAAAATTGAAAATAAAAAAAATTATAGACTAGTGCAATCTACCCAAAGGGGATCATTATTACTCGTGTGGAATTACATGCGCTACTTATACTTTCAATCTCTTCAGAAACTGCCCATCCTGTCTTGTTAATCTCTTACCCATTTAGTGATTATTAGTTCATTTTATTTCTTATGTCTTAATTATGTTATTTAAGCTATTGATATATTTTAGTTATTACAGTTGGTGAATTCATGAATTGTATAGATCATTGTTTTACTCCTACACATCTGTACTTTGTTTATTTAATAAAAACTAACTTAAATTTGTTGATGGGAACAAAGTGGTGGAGTGGCGGGACTTGTTCTCCCATGACGGTTTGAGAGGTAAAGTATTTATTGGTTACGCAGGCTTACTTAGTTCAATTGAACTAAGGCACCTCTTTTAATTGCTTACACAATTATTTACTTTGTGACGGGATTTGGTGTAAAGTGTGTTGAACATCTTGATCCTAGAGGACCTACTGCTAGTTGTTATGTTGCGTATCGACTTGGTTTTATAACTTGGTAAGTGTCATTATCATCAATTTAACTATTATGGTTAAATTTCCTGGGCACTAATTATTCTTCGTTATGTTTTAAATTCGTTATTCTGTGTCATTAATACATTTTATGTTCTATGTATATTTCTACTATATCTACTAACATCTCTTACGTTCTTTTATTGACAGGTTATTGTATCGGTTTAAGAGCAGACCTTTGGATTTTTATAGTTAGAGAGGTTATCATGGCATACATTGTATGCCATGATTCTTAACACGATTACCTTGTTACTAAGGGATTAAAAATCCTAAGCTCTAAACCTATGGTCTAAACACTTTCTAAATACCTTAGGCATGGGTGCTTTGACTTTGGACTAGCGCATCCTATGGACTATGTGTTAATGTAATCCTATCCTAATGCAAACTTTGTAATATGTTTAACGTATGATGGAGTTTGGGTGGTGACATATCATATGGTATAAACCATACCATAGCAGGGTTTAAGCTTTAATGTGGGAGGCGGATTATACATTGTAAGGTAGTGAAGCATAAAATATGGAGAGTGGGTTGTTATGTGGGTTCAATTGTTTCTAGCTGGTGCATTCAATGCATTTGGTGATATGTGATAGCCTTCCCTTAGGCTTGGCTCATGATGGTTGTGTGTGTTATCATTTGGGGTTTATGTGTTTGGGCTCTGCGAAGAGGGAAATCCATGGAGGTGACCTCCATACTGTGAGGTATGCCTGCATTTGAGTTTATATGCCTGTACATTGGTTTGGTTTAATGTTTGCTCAGTCATACCTCTCATTTTCCATGGGCTTTTGTTTTGCAGGTACCGAAGGGGAAAGAAGGGTAGTGTGTCTTCAAGCGTTGCATTTAAGCATGTGAGCAAGGTTTTACTTGCTACCTTTTGGCCCTCTTGGGAAGACTGCACATAGATTCTTGCTTGGTTTTCAGGTTTATGCTGTGGGGTTTTGAACTTTGCCTTCGGGCATATGATTATAGACTTCGTTTTTGAACAAATGTTGAAAAGAATTCGGCCATAGGTGAATCCGCACCTCCTCTAGTTCTATGTATAAATTTGGGCTTGTAAAATTTCTTGAGTTGTTAGCAGCGAAAAGAGGAATGTTTGGTTTCTATCATACTTGGTTTTGGTTTATGAAAATCGTGTTTTCATTGGGACATTTTAGCCATGGGCTGCACCATTGCTTGCAATGGTGCGTTAGCCCATTGGACTGCCTGTGTAAACTTGTTTATAAGCTTTAATATGATTACTTTGTAGTTTACTTGGCAAGCTCTATGTAAATGGATGCATACGGTTTTTAATACTTGATTTACCATGCTTTAAACTGTGATGTGCATAGCACGACTTCGCTGCATTTATTCTATGATTATGGTTGATTTATATTGGCATTCGCCAGCTTGAAGGTTCTGACAGCGTGGGTATAGGCCATGATGTGAATGACATGCTCCTTCCCATAGCGCTGCGATAGTATAGCGTAGGGTTTAAAATGGTAGAGACTGTGTGAGCACTGTGCATTAGTGGGTTTCGTGGAGGCCAAGGTTTACAGACCCTCGATGGTGTTTGTTGTTTTTAATGTAATTGAACTCTGTGTATTTTATATTTTTATGGATGTATTTATAAACCACAGCTCGCATATGATTTTGTATAGTGTGGCCTGTGTGAGAATGGTTATAGGATTTGGTTGTTGTTTTGTGTATACAATATGTATGGTTTATTGTCATTAGAGGAAATTTAAACTCAAAATGGGCCTCCTAAGAAAAATTAATAAAATAATAGTTAAATTAATAAAATAATATTTATTAATTTTGGAGGAAGAAAAGAAAAAACTACTTTTTGTTCGTATTTTTGACATATCTCCCTATCTTTTTACTCAAATTTCGATTGAGAGAGCTTGTTGGATGCGGAATTAAATTCCATATCCAGTGAGTAACCACTTGGTATACTTTTTATGGGCCCCACTAACCCAAAAACAAGAAATACCTGAAAACATGTGATGATGATGTCATCATCACATTTTTTCAGGTATTTCTTGTTTTGGGGGTAGCGGTGCTAGTCAAAAGTATGCCGAGTGGGTACTCGTTGGACGAGGAATTAAATTCTGCTTCCAACGATATCTCCCGATCGAAATTTGAGTAAAAACACAGGGAGATATGTCGAAAATACGAGCACAAAAAGTAGTTTTTTTTTATGATACCTATCCCCAAATTTATATTAAAAAATTGTTTTAGAGGTGATCCCTTTTTGAATTTTAAAGCATTTTGATTGGGTAATACATGATGACATGGAATTTCTACTATATTTGGAAGGCCCATTTTAAGTTGAAATTTCCTCTAATTTATGACTTTGCCTTGGGTCTTGACATCCATGGGAATCGATGTCGTGACCTCTGTTGGCAATGGGGTTTTTAATGTAATGTAATGAATGTATTTTAATTAATAAAACAAACTGGCTTGCATGCCTATAAGATTCGATTCCTGCTTTTGTTTGAAAAATATGGATTTATGTTATGATTTTGATGTTGTTTTACTTATGATATGTTTTACTGTATAATATATATTATTTTTACTTGGCTATGGTAATGTTTGTTGAGTTATGTAATTTTAGAAATAAATGTATAGATAGTTTTCATAAAGATTTATACATGATAGTCTTATTTATAGGTATATATAATTATCTTATAAAATAGTTCTGGTTGTAAGTAATACCCTAGGGTTATCTATATAGTATAATTATTTCTTTAAACTTACTCCTATGGTTAAATCTACTATAATCTGAAACATGTCTCTACTGACAAATGCAATACGTCAGTAGAGATATAAATAATAGATGAACAATAAATAGCAGGTATGGATTTACCTAGTTTACAGTATTTAATTTCTGAATAATAAATGAATACAGAAACCACTTTAGAGATGGAAACCTAGCTATATACAACCTATGATAATATTTACCACCCTAGGACATATTGAAGAGAATACAAACCCTAGTAGAATCTAGGAAAAACATCAATTACATAGGGTTAGTAAATTCATTGGGAAACATTCATCTAACATATTCATTGTATAATCTAGAAGATAACATAGACAGTATAGAGTTATATTTTAAGAAAAGTAACCCTAGGAGATATGGACAGAACCAATCAATTCTAGGGTTAATAATATATATATAAGCTTTTACATAAAGCAGGCAGCATTTACCCTAGAAATGAACTTTGACATACTAAGAACTCATATTAAGACACATCTGACCTTTGATTTTGATGACCAAATCACTTGGGAACTACCACGTTCCTCCCAACCATGACCTGGAACTGTTCATGGTTTCTTTTTCGAATCCCCCCGAGCTGGACTCCAACATGCAACTAGCTTAGAGCTCCTAAAGTAGGGTTTCCTAACTGGTATTCAGTTCTGACTCAATCCTCTTTTCTTTGCAGGAGAAAGTTCTCCTGGAAAACACTTGAGAGCAAAAACAGGTAGAATAATAATTCTCCAAGATAAAAATTAAACCCCCAAGCCTTTGCTTGGCTTCAGTATTTATAGGTGTACTTTCTAGTCAAAGGGAGAGTTAAATCAAGAAACCTTGGTTTCTTGATTTAACCCTTTTTAATTAATGGGGCAATTTTCCATAGTTAACCAAGGAACTTTTAACTAGTTCCTAGTTAAACTTTCATAGGTATTATACTATTTATTAATCCTTTAATAATAAATAATAATTGGTGGAGCTTCTCTTCTTTCTTTATTAAATTATATAATTAATAATAATTAATATTCATACATACTATGTATAAAATACATAGTATTAAAAATACTTGTTAACAAATGTCTTCGGGCATCATGTATCATGATCCCTAGACTTAACAACACTTCTTTATGAAGGTCAAGTAGATAGATGGCTCAGGTCTACTAGGCTAGGCAACTCTAAGCATCCTTGCATGTTGGATTTCCCTTGTATAATGTGGTAGTTCTTTAGTACTTGATGAGAATATAGAAATTTGAAATTTCATTTAATCACTTAAAAATAAGTATGATGAGATCAATATTATACTTGAGTCGTTTTCACTCGGAGGTGATTTTAATATTTTCAGTAACCCCTACCGCTTACCAGAGCCCATACTCAACGCTTATAACAGGGAGTTGCAAACATAGTGTGATTCCACAGCTCTCACTCAACACTAAATTCTAGGATATACTTGTACGATACACCCCGGGATACAATGGCCAAAGATCCGATGCTCCAGAGCTTATGCTCAACATCAACATGAAGAGCTTATGCCCAACATTTCCAATTATATTTTCATGTGTTCTAGAGCTTTATGCTCAACACAAATGTAAGTACTCATGTGCTCCAGTGCCTCTCGCTCAACACAACACATCTCATTGATCATGTGCTTCAGGGTCCATGCCCAACGCAAAACATTTCATCAATCATGTGCTTCAGGGTCCACACCCAACACAACCAACATATATATCATCAACAATTGGATTACCCCCAATATACAAAACAATCATCATGTTCATATCCAGTGGGGTCTTCGACCCAATATAAAATAAAACATCAATATAATCATCATGATCAACAGGCTCATGCCTATAAATGGTAGGTCCAAAATTTAGGATATTACAACTGTCCTGCTGTACTTCCTACTTGTAGAGGGTGAAGTACATGGGTTATCCCATTCTGCTCCAAACTATGACAGTTACTCCTACCATCATGAGTTAATTTATTGTCAAATTGCCACGGTCTGCCTAAGAGTATATGACAAACATCCATTGGCATAACATCACACAGAATCTTGTCCTTATATGGACCTATATGAAAATCAACTTCACACTATTCACTCACTAGGATTTGATGCCCTTTGTGTAACCAAGATACTTTGTATGTAAATGGATTCTTGGTCTTATTTAACCTTAGCTTTTCTACCATATCTGTGGAAACAAGATTGTCAGTACTTCCACTATCAATCACCATCTTACAACACTTCACTTGGTCTTTACATATTGTCTTGAACAATGACTTCCTTTGAGCAGGCTCTGCTTTCTCCTTCTCAGGTTTCAACAAGACCTTGTTCATCATTAAAGATTATCTTGTCTCTGGCAAGACTTCTTCTACCATCGATTGTTCTTGCTACTACTCATTTTGCGCTACATAGGCTCCTCTCTTCCATATGTCTTCCTTCCATGGACACTCAAATGACTTATGCCCTAACTGGTTGCATTTGTAGCATCTAACGACAACTTCTTTGCCTTGTCCTCTACCTCTACCCCCTTGGTAAGGTCCTCTTCCATGATGCTCTTGCTAGCTAAATTTATTGGAATCCCCTCTCTCTGGTCCAAATTTTCCTCTTCCCGTCGCTTTCCCTCTTCCTTTGGCTGAACCACGACCTCTACTGAAGCTTTGCTTCCTTGTTATCTTCTCTTCTACCCTTAAGGTGCACTGATATGCCTCTTCCATTGTTCTAGGTGAAATCATGCTGATCTATTCTTGGATATCCATCGTTAAACAATTCACATATCTAGCATCCTTTTCTACTGACTCTTCCACATAACCATCCCTTAGGTTTACTTTGTAGAACTCCTGAGTGTATTCTCTCACTATTAACAATCTCTGCCTAAGGTTCTGTACTTGTCTATATAGAATTAACTGGTAATACTTGGGAAAGAATTTAGCCCTCATCTTTTCTATCATTCTATCCCATATTTTTATCAAGGGTTTATTCTTCCTCTGTATTTCTGCTTGGACACTATCCCACCATAAGGACGCATGCCCTTTCAAACTTGTCACAGCCAATATGACTCTCTTATCTTCTTCTACCTCATCATACTCAAAGTACTTATCGAACTCATTGATCCATTCAATGAGATGCTCTACAACAAGACTCCCATCATATGTAGGCAACTCTGGTCTCGGCCTTGAAGTCACTCCCAAAATAGATCCAAAACATATTAACTCTGGTGTTTCCTACATAGGTGCATATTCTTCTCTTTGCTCTTCATCCTTAGGTTCACTTATATCCCGGGCTTCTAGGTCTCTTCGTCTGTCTATTTCCATGGATTCCAAACATGCCCTTAACTCCCTCATTTATTCTAGAACTTATGCATTCCCTAGTGGTTGACCTCTGTCACAACCTCTCACTCTTCTAATGCGTGCAGCCATATTCCCACTCTAAGCCTCTATAATAACAATCCTCTTTCACACTATTACAACTTACCTCACCAAGCCTCTTCTTGGCCCTTGGTATGTCGGCAATGCTGGTCCTCTATCTAGAACCTCTTGAGCACTATTTATTTGCTCTCTTAAGGCTCCTATGGCTACACTTCTCTCTTTCATTTGCTTCTCCTTAATCCTTCAAAGTTATACCCACAACCTCAGCTATGGCATTCCTCAATAGGAAATCTCAACTTCCTTACTCTGATACCAAAACTGGTTCAGGTGGGTCGATCTCGACCAACCCTAACCAGCACTTCCAGGATCTAATGGTTCCTACACTTAGCAAGAGTGCCAAATTTATCCCTATGACCAAATTCTACTCTAAAACTTCCTTCCTGCAGCTTTACCTACGCATCTCCCCTTTCGGAGGCAAGATGCAGGACGCAGGACCTAGATTGCCCAAATTTCTCTCCGCAATTCCGTTTCTGCAACTCTGTTTTCACAATACTAGAGTTTCCGCATGCGGGATACAGGATGCGGGATGCAGGATGCCAACTTTCCAAAGTTGCTCCCCCACAACTTTCCCTCTGAAAATCTTTCCCTGCAAATTTCTCATCCGTCCGATCTTAGCGGCCTTCTCCACAACCATCGATCTTCTTTTTGATGCGACTCTCATATCTCTGTGGATCTGTTAAATTCCTTGCAACTCTTGGTGTGGGATACTTTAGGACCGTCACATCTTGATATGTGGCATCAATTTCCATGGTTTTTTCTCTGCAAAAACTTGTTAAGGAATAAAACCTATGGGTTGTACCAATTGATCATGAAATTGATCAATCCATCCTGTAATATTCACGATACTTTAACCTAACACTCTTATGCATGCATCTACTCTCTACTTCAACTGTTTAACCAAGAAATTGATGCGTGAAATCAACACTTCACTGAAATACACAATGTTCATGAAAACGTCGAAGTCGACTCTGTAAGATACACAATTCAACACAACACATGCACAAAGGCTAGCAACCCCATAAACTCACAGTTAATCCTTATATTAAGCAACAAATGAAAATGCACACAGCTTGGATCTCTCTCCTTTCGATTCTTCAAAATATTTACAAACAGGAATCACACACAAGTTTGTCCTCTCTCTACAAAATCGGAATTCTAAATGCTGAAGATTAGAACCCCTCCTACATCTCTAAATGGTCTATTTAAACTAAACCACTACCCTATCTTGAGTGTTCCTGCAACTGAAATAAACACTACTATGATGTATGATGAAATTTCCCTGTCTGAAACAAACTAATGGTGGTTTGATCTCCATGCAAGGAGTCATGATCTGCAATGATTCCCTACGCCGCTATTCAGATTATGACTCGGCACAAAAATAGTTACAAAATATGCCACAGCATGTGACCAATTCATCACATTGCTGGCATGCCATGATGCTTTTGTATCACCATGGATCTGTGGTTTACATTTACCTATTCCATACATATGCGTATTACAAATTATCAATCCAAAATATGTATTGTAAGTATTGAAATGGCTATGCATTGTCTGAAATAGTAGAGTCTGGATATATAGATCCCATGCCAAGAACGCAATTAGGAGATAGCTTAGAAATACTCTTGGAGAGATTCTATGAGAATAACAGAAAGAAAGTATGGCAAAAATGATGTTGCGGATTGTAATTCGTTTACCTGGATGAATAATACATGATGTGACAGTTTTGTGGACGTAACCCATAGATTGGGTGAACCACGTACATCGGTCTCGCTCTTATGTTCTCTTGTTGTATTTTATTATGTGCTATTGATGTATACTATCTTATATGCTCTTGAGTTATTTTATGCTCTTGATGTATTTAACCCATGTTGTGATGATAATGATGTTGCAAATTGTCGTATGATGAGTCCAAAGGAAGATGGTTTACTTGATGCTTATAAAATGTTAAATAGTCTAATGTGGGGTAAAGCCTAGGGTAATTGTTTAAATTTTTGCCTAATGTGTTAATTATTGTAGGAATATGGATCTTAGGAAGGATTGTAATAGCTAACTTTATTACAATAGACTTATGTTATTTTGAGCAAGTTTCCTCTTAAATAAATAACACCCTTCTGGTAATTGGTTTACAACATGATTTAGGACTCACTCAAAAGTCGTAAGGGTAGTTGTATCAAAGGTATAAGTTGTCGTTTGATAGAAAAAATTTGTTTTTTAATGACTTGGGTATGTTACAAATGGTATCAGAGATAATGTGACAAAACCCGGGCCTATTTGGACTCAACATGAAGTTAGAAAGAAGTAAAATGTTAAACCTAACCAATCAAATGATTTTGTTTTTGGATGCATGGCAATGATGGACAAGGAAATTTGTTATCTGAGTAGGCCTTCAAAGATTGAAAGAGGTAACTAAGAGGATACAGAAAGGAAAAATCATGGCAAAGGTATGTTATTACATTATCAACACATTAAAACCAAAATTGTGCGAGTAATTCTTTCATATTGTCTTAAAGTTTATGTTCTATTTACACACTCAAACCGGGAGGTTGGACTATAATTTTACTCTTGATTCATTAAGGAAGAAACATAGTCTTTTCTTAGAACTGCCTCTAGAAATATATATATATATATATATATGGAAATGACAAAATCATACTAAGGGAGACCTTTTTAAACATAGGGTACCAAATAGATGAGTAATGAATTACATGAGGTTCCTTAGGAAAAGAAGAATGCATGGGCTTCTAGCAATAAATGTTAAAATCCATAAATGGTAATAATTATTACCAGGAAAAATGGAAGCCATGTATCTACTATATGAAGAATATTTGTTGTGGTAGAAGATTTGCAAAGGGTTCCAAAACCATAAGTATTGGGTAATGTAGAAATCATCACTGTTTGAGGAAAATTTGAAGACACCCTTCAGATGTAAAGAAGAACGTAGGCATGAGAATGTTAGGCTTATCATAATATTTGATCAAGAACTAATTGTTTGTTAAGAGAATATTTTTACAGACACTATAATTTAAAGGGAAGTCTAAATTAAAATCTCACTTTAGGCCAAACCTAAATACCAAATTATTACAAGTGGAAGTAGAGTGGGAAACCTAGCAAAACAAATACCCCTTAGGGTATTGGTGTATTCCATGTAGTGTGTGATAACACAAGTGTATCATCTAATACTGAAATTAGAGGATTGGGAAAATTACATAAAGTATCAATATGCACTCTTTTACAATTATGTTCTTGTGTTAAAAGGTGATTTACGTTAACACATTAGAAAAATTATGTACTCGTATGTAAGTAACGAGCTCTAATATATTGAATGATAATACATCCCATCATGTTAAAACATTATTGGCTATTTGAAACATGTTGGTTACAAGCGTTTTGTACCAACATTGAAAATTAATGAAAAAAGGGTTGATAGTATTCTAAACCTACGGTTACCCTTAATGAACATTATCCATTATTGTTTTCTTATAAAAGTTTTAACATGTGTGTATTCGTAGCTTGCGTCTCCTTGTTAAAAAGGGGTTTTTTATCGAAGTACAAGAGTCCCATTGAAGAGTATATTCTTTCCTCTAAAGACACTAATAGGAAATTAGAACAATATAGCACTTGGGATTTCTCCGTCTCTAGCATACCACTCATTAGTATTGTGTAAAATTGGAATGTCCCTTCACTCGTAACCATCCAAAGACAAATGAGTAAATATGTTTAGTTGCTATTAATATTTGAAAATGATAAGTGAATGAACATCATATAAGGTTATGTACTAACATTGCAGGATTATGCCATGAACACTACCAATCAAAATTGACTGTTAATTACAAAATTCACTCACTAAAATAATAGAGTTAAACGACTCAAGAATGAGTGAAGTTTTTCTTTTATCTTATTATAATTGTCAGATTTTGAGGGTTTTTATGAACCAAGGATTAACTGTGGATTATTTTATTTATGTACTGACATTGCATGGTTTTACCATGATTATGACCATTTTCATGATCAACATACCACATGGATTATAAATTCACTTGTGTAAATAAGTTGAGCTCAATTGCTGATAAATGAGTAAGGAGTTATTTTTGGATGGTTTACAGGGTTGTATGAATCATGAATGATGGTAGAGGTACAAATCATTACAACTTATTAAACGTTAATGATTGAATTGATGAAATTATTTTTTATCGATAGATGATGATTATATTACAACTAATCGTGAAGTTGATTCACAGAATAGGGAAATAACAGTGAATTCACGTTAAGCACCAAAGTTCGTGTGTCGCAAATAGTCAAAGGTTGCAATTAACAGTAAATATGAACAAGGAAAATATATGATGTGGGAGCACAATAGTGTTAGGAAAATAATTGTTGTGTGAGAACATTGGTGTTAGGAAAATGAAGTGGAAAAAATTGATGATCTAACTCTACCATGCTTTTCCTAGACTCAAGCAGGAGGCTGGGTGGAAAAGAAATTCTTGGATTCAAACGAGGGGGATTGAGGGGAATCATGAAAGAGTTTATGATATCAATGGAAAGACCTAGGCAAAAACTCGACATCTCGAGACAGGACGATGTTTGATTTCATTGAGGAGAAAACTTTTGACTAGCAATCAAAAGGGAGAGTAACCTCAAATATAGCCCGTAAGTCCACACAAAAATTGCTAAAATAACTCAAGGGAGAGTTTGATGATCGACAAAAGTGATGGGGAATATTTTTCATCTCCATGATATAAACAAAAGAAAAATGTGTTAATTTTCCCAATTAATTAGACTGTTGAATTTAAAGGAATACTCGAGTAGGAAAAAGTCCCTCAGAGGAGAGGAAGAATGAGGAATTTTAATGTTTCTGATTGAAAATTATGTGAAATAGATGATATTAACTTGTGGATGAAAGAAAGTTTTGCCTCAAGTTGAGGACTATTTAAGTATCAAAATATTGGACATTTTCACCCCAAATATGAGTAAATATGGATTACTTACGAAACAATTACATTACTAAAAACTAATTATGTAATATGATGATAAGAATACAAATAAAGACTATAAGATGTTCCACAAATTGCAATTGCGATGTTGAAAAAGGATCCATTATTTATGTTTTAAGTTGAATTATAAAATTATGACAGGTTTTACTGAATAAATTTTGGGTAGATCCAATCTTGTTACAGGTAACTACAGGCCTTGAACAATAGTGACCTGTGAAAGTCAGGAAAAATCGAAGGAGATCGAAACTGAAAAGATGAAACATTAAAAGAAAACTCAAGAGAGAAAGAAAATTTGTTGAAAAACAAGAACACGAGGACGATGTTATTTTTAAGGGGGAAAGGATGTAATATCCCTCTTTTATACCCCTCAATATTTTGTAAATTTGAATGCTTATTGTACCTATTTTTCCGGTGAGGAGTTCAAGGCCAAGGCCCCACCAATAAAACCTTGTAAGTTAGGTGATTAATTCCCTAAGTTGTAGACTTAGGAGACTTAAGACATTAACACAGCTTAAATGATGGGTAACAGAATCCACTAGGGAGACATGCTAGTGGTTAACAAGGCCTTGGGGATCTAGTAAAGTTTAACCTAGGCGATGATGTAGCAGAAAGAAGCTAGCTACCATAAATAAGGGTAGATTGTGTAGTCGCCCAATTATGGGTGAGAGCGACATTAGAATATATATTTATAGATAAGACATTTATAATATATATATATATATATGTGGAAATATATATACATATGAATTAATACATACACACACACACACACACA
>LPNX010545770.1:42419-79206 GCA_001517045.1 Pseudotsuga menziesii | reverse complement strand
TATATATATATATATATATAGATTAAAGAAAGGCTTAAAATATGATAAGGAGGATCAAACAATTAAATAACTTACCTCCTCTTTATAGAATCGATATTTGAGCCTGGCATTGAGGAATCCTAACTAGAATAGTTACATCCTTCAACAAGTTTTAGGAGTTCACTACCACATTGTGAGTAGGGTAGCACCATGTGTCTCTTCCTTTTGGACTGGGTTTTTCTTTTTGTTTGTTGTGATCTCCTTCAAAAGGGGGATGGGCGATAACCGGAGGGGGCACTCCAATATCGAGGAAGGGGGTTTCCTTCAACATGTCGGTGGTTTGAATGGGAATTAGAGGTAGATGGTGCCATCACATGTTATTATTTGAGCAACCTTTGGCTGGAGGGCAGAACGAAGCCGAGATTGGGGAGAGAAGAGGGAAGAGGGGGTCGACCTCTGTGTTGTGATGGAGAGGAGTACTTTGAATGGTGTTCAATTTTTCTATATGATTATCTACATTTTCCTTAGGGATCAGTGATGTGATATTCCTAGCGGTCTACATACTCCCACTAGCTGCATACACATGTGATACAAAGCCATGAATTTGGTAAGAGGTTCTTACCACTAAATACATTATCGATATCTAGATCGTTATGCTTTGGTAGACTCGGGATAATTATAGATCCAATGTCTGTGATTACATTTCAGTAAACATATCCCAAAATTTATACCTTGTAGATATCGAATCTCTATTATTTTGAACCTTGTTGTTATTTGGAGTTAGATTGGTAGATATTGAAGCTCTGCGATTTTGAACCTTTGTTTTTATTTGGAGTTATATTTATAGATAGCAAATCTCTACAATTTTGATCCATTGCATTTTATTTTGCATTTAGAACTATGTATGGATCTAAACTCCTTTATGTTCTTCCTATTAGCATTTAGATCTAGGTATTGATCTAAAAGTATGATATATCCCCGTAAATTGCATTTAGATCTAAGTAATTATCTGGAGATGGATATGCTCCTTGCCTGCGTTGGGGTTTATGTATCCAGATCTGGATATCTATGTTGCCAGTGTTGTATACAGTGTGGATATCTGCATTAACGAAACTAATTCCTCCATTACCAACGATTTGGTATATTTTTGATCTGGAACAAGATACTCCATTAGCTGTGTGTGTGATGTTTGAGTTTGTTTTCTTTATCATGGATTTTGCTAGATATGGAAACCAATGAGTGGTGCGATCTTCCTAGCAGCCTAGATACTCCATTTAGCTGTGTGTGTGATGTTTGAGTTTGTTTTCCTTATCATGAATTGTGTTAGATCTAGAAACGAATGATTGATCTAATTATATGGTTTGGTTTATTATAAATGAGATGGATTTATGTTGATTATTTTATAACTTCAAACTATTAGATGGTATCGATATCCTGACTGTAGATTTGGTTTAATTTATTATTTGATTTTTGTCACATACCCCATTTTTGTAAAATAATGTTAATTATTTTAATTACATTTCCTAAGACATTATGTTAAATTTAATGTAAAGTAGGAACTGATGACTTATCAGAGTCAAAAGAAGTGGAATGTAATTCTGAATATTTTATTATTAATAAATAAAAAGTGGAGACAACAGCATTGGGAGAGCTGTTAACAAGAGGTTACTGGTCAAACTGGTGGAAGGAACTAGGTGGAGGGAAAAAGACAAGTGGCAGCATCCTCAAACACTTCCTATATTGCATGTGGAAACTTCCCTACATTTGGGGTCATGATCCCCCAAGAAAGTGGGATCAGAGCAGGTGGCTCAATAAATGACAACTAACCCAAAAAAGACCTAGGGAATCTTTTAAAAGTACCCAATGAATAGAGTTGAGGTTGCTCAGATATTTTCCAGAGAAGTATCATTCAGGAGGAATGTTATTCAGGAAATTCATTGGGGAAAAGGGAAAACAGTAAGGAAGGTGTGTTGAGAGAAATTATGCAGTAACTTGGTCTGTTACAGCTGGTTAGCTGGGAGAACTTACTGATAAGTTCATATTTTGTACTGAGTCTGAAGACTGGTATTTGACTATTGTTGCACCTAGTTCCAGCCAGGGAGACTAGAGCAAGCTCAGGGGTCGTAAGGAGTCACTATTTGAGTGCTCTCCAGGAATTGGTAGGGAGGAATGGCCTCCCATTGCTGTTGTTGTCCTAGTTCAAACAGGTTCTGTCACCTAACTATCTTTGTTTTAATAACTGTGACTGGTTGAATGTTATGTTTGTGGTTTATGATATAAATATTTAGCAGGTTTAGTGAGGTAATGCTTTTAGTTTATCAGTAATAGAATCTTGTGATGAAAAATAAGAACCCAGTGTGTTTTTCCTCATCTGGGTTTACCAGACTGTACTTTAGCACAGGGGAGAAATTATAAATAAAGATGGTATGATGAAAATATAAAATAGAATGTTAATGGAGTTACAGAGTATTTTCTTTGTATGGTTTTTCCCGAAGAATTATCTTTTATTTCAGGAGTAGTATTAACCTGTGTTGAAAACTGTTAACTCTTTTAGAAAAAGAGAAACGATGATATTGTTTACTGACAATAGTACGAATGTATAGATAAAGCAGTTCCTGATACTATAGTTACTTACTTATTTGCTCATTTGAGTAACAAAGAAGAGAATAATAGTCAACTAGAGTAGGGTTAGGTTAGATAAATATGCTTAACAGTCTACTTCTTTATAGTTTAGACTACTGCAAGTATAATATTCAGTTGAAAGAAGATTAGCTAGAATCTCTATTTACTTCTATAGGTACTTTGGTTTTTAGCAGAATTTACTTTTGGGAAAAGTAATATATATATCCTTTATTCATTTCTCAATCACTTGGTAAGCTTAAAGTAAAGACATACAACTGCTAATCTTTACTATTTCAGATGTTAACAGTGCAGGATATAGTTAGTTCCTTTTTATTCTTTTATAAATAATAAATTGCAGCATAAACCGGACAGTATAGAATACAAAGAATATGTTTACAAATTATTTAATATAGTAAGTTTGAGAACACATTAACAACAGGTTATTTTATTCTATTAGTATGAATAAATAGAGAACAAATTACTATTACCCTATATACTTATAAAAGAACCTAAACAGAACTAGTAACAAAAGTAATAAGTATTCCAGGTAAGGTAACATTGTTATTATAATAAGTAATAATTACTATCCTATTATTTACTTTATAAAAATAGTGTTATTAGAAATCACAATAATGTCTTAACCTATTATTGTTAAACAGAAATATAATATAGAACCTGTACCCAAGGTTACACTGACAGTTACATAAAGAATTTCATTAAAACATTAAGACTTTATAATTCGAAAAGTATAACTAATATAACATTATATATAATTCCTTGAGTAAATAAATAACCCAATATATTATTAATGTACAAGAAAACCCTACCTGCTAATACAATAAATAATTTACAGAGAGTAAATTAGGTATTTATCAAATTACAAAAATCGGAGGTATCCAAACTCAGATAGGCTCTTTAGGCCGAGCTTACACAGTATATATATATATATATTTTATTTTATTTTAAAAACACAAGTAAAACTAATTGGTCCAAAATCGTAACTGTAAATAAGATATATTGTAAGAAGACTGTATAGACAGCATATATTCCAAGTTCAGGGTAAAAACCCTACCAAAATGAAAGTATACATTGGAGTGTATTAAAAGGAAGAGCTTTATCTCCTTTACACCTCATGGCTATACACATCATATCCAAAATAAGGCTTTTACAGCCTGTACAAACAATAATATATATGTATACATTACACAGTAATCAAGTAAAGACCCAAAACCATAGTCTCGGTTTTAGCCAAAGGTCCCATGCTAAACGAAGAGACGAAACTCTTTTAACAGCGATTAGGTTCATTAAACTGAACTAGGGTAACCGCGAGGGTTACAAACCATGAAGGCAAAAACCCATGACTGTCCCTAAAGGACCAACATGGAGGAAGATGCCATGGATAAAACCAGACTTACCGGGAGTAGCCAGCTGTTGAAGTCTCGCATCTTCCACGCCAAGGAGAGAAGGCCAACCCTGTTAAGAAGGAAAAGCATAATATTAAAATTATTGCAAACTGCTGTTTATTTGAACTTTTTCTTTTGAAATAAAAACGAAGGATAAACCCTGTACATTAACTTAAAGATTAACTAAAATTTGACCTCTGAAGAACAGCAAAACGACCACCAATATGAGGAAAATGGAACCCTTCATCTATAGCAGAGGAGAAGGAGTTCGCCGACACGAAAATCAACTAGTCACGAAGGAAAACGATAGCATCAAGTGCAACAACCATTTAGACTCGGCCTCCTCTACTTTTCTTTTCTGTTAAAGACAGTACACGGCAATACAAACCCTTTTGCACAACAACTCTGAGTCGAAAGGCAACGTTTTGCATTACCAAGATAAAGCGAAGACTCTTCAAAGTAAAGAGCTCAAAAATGATTGTGCAGGGTGGCGAAACCCTAAGAATCAACACAGACATTCGCCCAAACAATAAACTTTTGGTTACAACAATTTTCCTCACAATGCAGTGGATGAACTCATAGGGAGTATAACCAGCAACACGACTGCTAATAGACAGTGCTAGCAAGAGAGCGGATAGGGAAGTTTTTGCAGAGCGGCCAAAGGACCGAAGGCAATGGAAGAATGACGAACTAGGGTTCGAGTCAAACCTTTTAAAATGCCAGCACTTAGCTGGAAAGAGCCCACGTAATCCTTTTAATAATTGGCATGCAATGGGTAGGAACATTATAGTTCCACGGACAAAATCTCCAATGATTTGCAACCCAAATCATATTGTGGAATTTCTACAAGGTTCGTCACACCATAGGTCAACTAACTGCATTATAATAATCAAACACGTAAACCTTAGAATGATGTTTGGGAAACATTTTTAACGTAGAACTTTTCCATTGTTTGATCTAACACTTATACACATGGAAGATTATCATGTTTGTTGATGTATTACAAGAATGAAGAAATTCAATAGTTACCTTGGTGTGGTCTTTATTTTATAAACCGATTCTCTATACTATATATTGCCCTAGTTCATAAATGAAGGTAAAGGGAATAATAGTATAAAGACTATAGAATTATAATAATCAAGTTAAATGATCAATTGATCATGATTATGGTTTTACTCTTGACCTTTATGATCATCCCTTGCATTTTAAAATAACAACCCTATCACTAGTTATAGGATCATTTTGTGACAAATAGTCTTTTCATCAAATTCAAGCTCAAAGGTTATGAAAGGTATTATAGAGTAATTATATGATAATTAGCTTTTGTAAGTTAACTTCCTTTGCTTGATGGTATAGTTTTGAAAAATCATAAAGTGGTATTTGAGTAGAGTAAGTCTGGAAATGATCTATAAGTTTAGCATCTAATTATTGTCCTTGGAATAGAAATAGTTCCCAAACAATACAGATCTTTAAATACTAAAGGAAGACTTTAAAAGTGACTTGTATCAAAGTAGTAAACCTTTTAATTCTTGAATTAAGAAAAGTATAAGTTGGTACTCAACCTCCTTATCATTTTACACTTGCAGCTGCCAATTTAATCATGGCATGATCCAGTAATTATGAACAATTAAAATTAGATCTATGACTTTGTGATCCTGCCATACTTACTGTGCTAGTAAAGAAATATTTATCGCATTTTACACTTGCAATTAGTATGAACATCAAATGGTTTAGTACTCCATAGGAATATTAAATCCTGCTTTTATGAAGGAAAAATAACTGTCATCTTTACTAGTAGAATTCAATTTTCTATCAGTAAAATATTAAAAGAAATCACAGTTAATGCTTTACCTCTATAAGCTTGAGAAATCTAACTAGCATGTATATTCTTCTACTGAATTAATTTTTTTGGCAATGAATCTTTATTGAATACTTTAGAAATTCGTTAGTAGAACCTGAACATCTTACCTGTATATCTGTAAGAGAAGGAAAACTTCTGCGTTAGCTCGGAAGCTAAGTAAGCCCAGTTTTTTTTTTATGGTAGTCCCACCTTGTGGTCCCAAGAAGAAAACAAATCAATAACTGAAAAGAAACTGTTTTATAAAGATAAGCATAAACAAAAGATAAATTCAGATATGAATCTAGTAACATATAACTAATCAAACAATAATTGACTACATTTATTGAAGTTATATGCATTTTAAAATTTTAAAATTTTTCGAAAAATTCAGGGTCTTGACATGTGGTATCAAAGCATGGTTCAAATACTAGGCCTTGATCTAAGCCCAACTAGTTTTCGTATAACAGCAAAATAATTTACTAACCTATATTCTATTTTATGTAAAGAAACAGAAAAAAAAAATTCTTTTTCTAAAATTTAACAGGCAAGTATGGAGAAGCTAGGAGAATATGCTCAGGAGGAGTCTCCAAACACAAAGACAAGGCAATTGTCCAGAGAACCTATGTTAGATGAGGTAACTGCTCACTCCTCAGAGCTGATGCATACTATAAAGGATTTGAAGACTGAAATGGAATTAGTCAAGAAGGACAATGAAAGGATTTTGAAGACTTAGGAAGAGTTGAACCAAATTTTGATGGAAAAGTTCCAAACTGAAGGAAGAAGCAAGATATCAGAATCTGAGGAGGCTAGTCATCAAATAAAGTCTAAAAAGGTGAAGCTGGTGAAAAATGACAACAGTTCATCATCTAAAGGGTTCGGTGAGCAACAAAGTTACCACACTACTAGTGACAGTAGTGAGGCTGAGTTGTATGACAGAAAGAAGAAGTACAGACCATATGAAGAGATTTTCGGGGAGTTTAAAAAGATAAAGCCCCCAACTTTCAATGGAGAGACTGAAAAAGGGGAAGAAGTAGAGTCCTGGTTATCCGGGATGAGGAAGTATTTTCATATATACAACTATTCAAATCAGTTGAAGGTAAGAATGGCAATCTATAATCTTTCCAGAAAAGCAGACATATGGTGGCAAGATCTGAAGAGAGTCAAGGGTATCAAGGAAAAAGAAGTTAATTGGAGTACCTTTAAAAGGTACTTCAAGAAGAAATTTCTATCCGAACAATATTATGAAGAAAGAGCTAAAGAATTTTACGAATTGAAGTTAGGTTCGATGACTATGAAGGATTTGAACAGCAAATTGTTAAGCTTGCTTAGGTATGTACCTTACCTAGTAGACGAAAATCCTAAAGTACAATGCTTTCTTAGTTGTCTACCATATCACATCAAGGACAGAATTGAGTATGATAACCCGAAGACTCTGGAGGAAGCCATGAGGAAGGATAATTTCTGTTTTGAGCAGAACAAGAAGAAAGAAGGTATAGCCAATTGGAAGGCTAAGAAGAACAACAATCAGCCTGAGTTTAAGAAGAAGGAATTCGTACCCTAGAAGAATTTCAAGAATAATAAGAACATAAATTATTCTAACAATAAGAATTTCCAGGGAAATAGAAATGGTACTTCCAATAATTCGAATAACTTCAAGGGCAAGGAAGCTGCAAATAACCATGGGAATTTCACTAAGAATTTTGAACGAAAGGATCCTATTAAGTGCTAGGAATGTAATGGCCCGCACTATGCTTCGGTCTGCCCAAACCGAAAAAATTCAGTCAGCAATATTCACACTGTGCAGGAGGAAATGACCGTTCAAGAATTTATGAGGACTATGCCTAGAATAAATGCAGCTTTGGAGAACCGCCAAGCTGACTATCAGAATTCCATGGTGGAAGTGGAAGTTATGATTAACCAAACCCCTGTAACCATTTTAATTGATCCAGGAGCTAGTCTTAGTTACATTGCACCGCAGATAGTGAAAAAATGTAAATTTTTTGTAGATAAATTTGATAATCCCTGGTTAGTTCAATTAGCCACTGGGGCAAAAAGAAAAGTAACCTGCTTTGTGAAAGAATGTGCCTTACTCATGGATGAATTTAAAACTAAAGTTAAGCTTAATGTTTTGCCACTTGGCTTGTATGATTTACTGATTGGCATGGATTTGTTAGAGCAGCATAAGGTAGTTTTAAATTGTTACGATAAAACCTTTACATGCATAAATAGTAATGAACAACCAGTAAAGGTTAAGGGTATTCCTAGGAAAACTGTAATCAGGCAGATTTCTGCTTTACAACTTAAAAGGGCAGTCAAAAAAGGGTGTAAATCCTATGCTGTAACTATTACATATGAGGCAAGTAAATCTGAAACAGATAAGTTAGAAATAGAAGATATTCCTATTTTAAATGAATTTACTGACGTGTTCCCAGAGGAAATTCCAGGATTACCTCCTAGGAGGGAACTGGATTTCACTATTGAGCTGGTGCCAAGTGCGGTACCTAGCTCGAAAACTCCGTATCGAATGAATATTTTAGAACTTAATGAGCTAAAATCGCAGTTAAAAGAATTAATAGATAAGAAGTACATTCGACCCAGTGTGTCTCCTTGGGGAGAACCGGTAATCTTTGTCAAAAAGAAAGACGAAACTATGCGATTATGCATAGACTACCGTCAACTAAACAAGATGACTATTAAAAACAGATATCCGTTGCCCCACATAGATGATCTGTTTGATCAGCTACGTGGAGCTACGATGTTCTCAAAGATAGACCTAAGATTAGGATATCATCAAGTAAGAATTAAAGATGAGGATATCTTCAAGACAGCCTTTAGAACAAGGTATGGACATTACGAATTTGTCATAATGCCATTTGGGATTACCAACACCCCAGCTGTCTTTATGTGCTTAATGAATAATATAATGCATAAATAATTAGATAAATTTGTTGTCATGTTTATCGATGACATCTTAATTTACTCTAAAATAGAATAAGAACATAAAGAACACCTAAGGATAGTTTTACAAGAGCTAAGAGAGCAACAGCTCTTCGCAAAGTTTAGCAAGTGCGAATTCTTTAACGATGAAATCCAACACTTAGGTCACATAGTGAATAAGGAAGGGATTTCAGTTGATCCTGAAAAGATTCGGGCAATTGAAGATTGGTCGGTTCCAAAAGACGTAACAGATGTTAGGTCATTCATGGGAATTACCGGTTATTACCGGAGATTTATTGAAGGCTTTTCAAAAATAGCTAATCCGATCACTTCTTTGCAAAAGAAAGGCAATAAATTCGATTGGAACTTAAAGTGTGAAGAAATTTTTAAGAAATTAAAAACCTTATTGCCAAGTGTGCCTATTCTAAGGATAGCAGATCCTAATAAGGATTTCGTGGTATGCACCGATGCCTGTAATGATGGCTTAGGCGATGTCCTGACTCAAGATGGGCATGTCATTGCCTATGAGTCCCGGAAATTAAAAACTCATGAAAATAATTATGCAACTTATGACTTAGAACTTGCTGCTGTTATACATGCCTTCAAAATGTGGCGACATCATTTAATAGGCAGAAAATTTATTTTAATGATTGATAATAAAGGACTGAAATATCTTTTAGATCAACCCAACTTAAATGCAAGACAAGCAAGGTGGTTAGCCTTATTGAGTGAATATGATTTTGAAATCCAACACATAAAGGGAAAAAAAAAATAAGGTGGCTGATACTTTAAGAAGAAATGCAAAGCTAAACTTTACAGCAGCAATCAATACTTATGCTTCTGATTTAAATGAAAAGCTTAATGAAGGGGTAAAACAGGATGAAATCTATCAGAAATTACAAGTTACAGCTAAAGAGGAACCTACATAAATTTTAATAAAAGGTTATAGTCTAAATGAAGATGAATTTTTATTATTTAAGGATAAATTATATGTGCCTAATGTGCCTAAGGTTAAGTTGCTGATTCTGGACGAAGTTCATAAAACACCTTACTCAGGACATCCAGGTTACCAAAAGACTGTAACCATGCTAAGAAAATAATATTTCTGGCCTAATATGAAATCTGAAGTAGCTGAATACATAGCTAGATGTTTGGACTGTCAACAAGTGAAAACTGAACACCAGCATCCAGCTGGTTTACTGCAACCTTTACCTATTCCTAGTTGGAAATGGGAAGTAATCAGCTTAGATTTTATTACTGGACTGCCCAGAAATCAGAATCAAAATGATTCTATTATGGTGGTGGTTGACAAGTTAAGTAAAGCAGCACATTTCACTCCTGTCAAAACTACTTACAAGGCTGCTAATATAGCTGATATATTCTTAAAGCAGATTTTTCGGTTACATGGAGTACCGAAGGTTATCATTTCAGACAGGGATCCTAAATTCACAGGGAATTTTTGGAAGTCCTTGTTTAAAGGATTAAATACAACACTGAATTTCAGCACCTCCTTCCATCCTCAAATAGATGGACAAACAGAAAGAGTGAATTAGGTGTTGGAGGATTTGTTAAGGATGTATGTTAAAGATCAGCCAAGTAAGTGGAAAGACTACTTGCATCTAGCAGAGTTTGCATATAATAATAACTACCAGTCATCAACTAAGTTTAGTCCATTTGAAATTTTGTATGGACGTAAATGCAACACTCCTATCTCCTGGAATAATCCAGTAGATAGATTGGTGTTAGGACCAAAATTATTGAAGGAAACAGAGATAATTGTAAAACAAGTGCGGGAAAATTTGAAAGTGGCACAGGATCGACAAAAGAGCCAAGCAGATTTGAAAAGAACTCCCAAAGAGTTCCAGGTAGGTGAGCACGTGTTTATAAAGGTAAGACCAAAGAAAAGCTCTATAAGACTGGGGAGTTGTGCAAAGCTAGCACCACGCTATTGTGGTCCATTTGAAATTTTATCTAGAATTGGTCAAGTTGCATATCAGTTAGCGTTACCACCTAATTTGAAAGTGCATAATGTTTTTCATATCTCTGTTTTAAAAAAGTATGTTCATGATGCTACTCATGTGCTGGATTGGAATGTTGTACAGGTGGAACCAGAAGAAGAAATTCTGGTGGAATCGGACTGTATCCTCGAGAGGAGGGAAATTACTCTGCGGAACCGCACCATTGGACAGGTGAAGGTGCAATGGAAGCACCTTAGTCCTGAAGAGGCTACCTGGGAACTGGAAACTAAGATGTGGGAGGCATACCCGAATCTGTTCCAGGAGGTTGCAGAGGATGAAGAATAAGTAACATCGAGGACGATGTTACATTTTAAGGGGGTGTGTATGTCACATACCCCAATTTTGTAAAATAATGTTAATTATTTTAATTACATTTCCTAAGACATTATGTTAAATTTAATGTAAAGTAGGAACTGATGACTCAGCAGAGTCAAAAGAAGTGGAATGTAATTTTGAATATTTTATTATTAATAAATAAAAAGTGGAGACAACAGCATTGGGAGAGCTGTTAACAAGAGGTTACTGGTCAAACTGGTGGAAGGAACTAGGTGGAGGGAAAAAGACAAGTGGAAGCATCCTCAAACACTTCCTATGTTGCAGGTGGAAACTTCCCTACATTTGGGGTCATGATCCCCCAAGAAAGTGGGATCAGAGCAGGTGGCTCAATAAATGACAACTAACCCAAAAAATACCTAGGCAATCTTTTAAAAGTACCCAATGAATAGAGCTGAGGTTGCTCAGATATTTTCCAGATAAGTATCATTCAGGAGGAATGTTATTCAGGAAATTCATTGGGGAAAAGGGAAAATAGTAACGAAGGTGTGTTGAGAGAAATTCTGCAGTAACTTGGTCTGTTACAGCTGGTTAGCTGGGAGAACTTACTGATAAGTTCAGATTTTGTACTGAGTCTGAAGACTGGTATTTGACTATTGCTGTACCTAGTTCCATCCAAGGAGACCAGAGCAAGCTCAGGGGTCCTGAGGAGTTGTTGTTTGAGTGCTCTCCAGGAATTGGTAGGGAGGAACGGCCTCCCATTACTGTTGTTGTCCTAGTTCAAACAGGTTATGTCACCTAACTGTCTTTGTTTTAATAACTGTGAATGGCTGAATGTTATGTTTGTGGTTTATGATATAAATATTTAGCTGGTTTAGTGATGTAAATGTTTTTAGTTTATCAGTAATACAATCTTGTGATGAAAAATAAGAACCCACTGTGTTTTTCCTCATCTGAGTTTACCAGACCGTACTCCAGCACAGGGGAGAAATTATAAATAAAGATGGTATGATGAAAATATAAAATAGAATGTTAATGGAGTTACAGAGTATTTTCTTTGTATGGTTTTTCCCGAATAATTATCTTTTATTTGAGGAGTAGTATTAACCTATGTTGAAAACTGTTAAGTCTTTTAGAAAAAGAGAAATGATGATATTGTTTACTGACAATAGTACGAATGTATAGATAAAACAGTTCCTGATACTATAGTTACTTACTTATTTGCTCATTTGAGTAACAAAGAAGAGAATAATAGTCAACTAGAGTAGGGTTAGGTTAGATAAATATGCTTAACAGTCTACTTCTTTATAGTTTAAACTACTGCAAGTATAATATTCAGTTGAAAGAAGATTAGCTAGAATCTCTATTTACTTCTACAGGTACTTTGGTTTTTAGCAGAATTTACTTTTGGGAAAAGTAATATATATATCCTTTATTCATTTCTAAATCACTTAGTTAAGCTTAAAGTAAAGACATACAACTGCTAATCTTTACTATTTCAGATGTTAACAGTGCAGGATATAGTTAGTTCCTTTTTATTCTTTTATAAATATTAAATTGCAGCATAAACCAGACAGTATACAATACAGAGAATATGTTTACAAATTATTTAATACAGTAAGTTTGAGAACACATTAACAACAGGTTATTTTATTCTATTAGTATGAATAAACAGAGAACAAATTACTATTACCCTATATACTTATAAAAGAACCTAAGCAGAACTAGTAACAAAAGTAATAAGTATTCCATGTAAGGTAACATTGTTATTGTAATAAGTAATAATTACTATCCTATTATTTACTTTATAAAAATAGTGTTATTAGAAATCACAGTAATGTCTTAACCTATTATTGTTAAATAGAAATATAATATAGAACCTATACCCAAGGTTACACTGACAGTTACATAAATAATTTCATTAAAACATTAAGACTTTATAATTCGAAAAGTATAACTAATATAACATTATATATAATTCCTTGAGTAAATAAATAACCCAATATATTATTAATGTACAGGAAAACCCTACCTGCTAATACAATAAATAATTTACAGAGAGTAAACTAGGTATTTATCAAATTACAGAAATCGGAGGTATCCAAACTTAGATAGGCTCTTTAGGCCGAGCTTATATATATATATATATATATATATATTAAAAACACAAGTAAAACTAATTGGTCCAAAACCGTAACTGTAAATAAGATATATTGTAAGAAGACTGTATAGACAGCATATATTCCAAGTTCAGGGTAAAAACCCTACCAAGATGAAAGTATACATTGGAGTTTATTAAAAGGAAGAGTTTTATCTCCTTTACACCTCATGGCTATAAACATCATATCCAAAATAAGGATTTTACAGCCTGTACAAACAGTAATATATATGTATACATTACACAGTAATCAAGTAAAGAGCCAAAACCACAGTCTCGGTTTCAGCCAAAGGTCCCATGCTAAACAAAGAGATGAAACTCTCTTAACAGCAATTAGGTTCATTAAACTGAACCAGGGTAACCGCGAGGGTTACAAACCACGAAGGCAAAAACCCATGACTGTCCCTAAAGGACCAACAAGGAGGAAGATGCCGTGGATAAAACCAGGCTTACCGGGAGTAGCCAGCCGTTGAAGTCTCGCATATTCCACGCCAAGGAGAGAAGGCCAACCCTGTTAAGAAGGAAAAGCATAATATTAAAAATCTTGCAAACTACTGTTTATTTGAACTTTTTCTTTTGAAAGAAAAACGAAGGATAAACCCTGTACATTAACTTAAATATTAACTGAAATTTGACCTCTGAAGAACAGCAAATTGACCACCAATATGAGGAAAATGGAACCCTTCATCTACAGCAGAGGAGAAGGAGTTCGCCGACATGAAAATCAACCAGTCACGAAGGAAAACGATAGCATCAAGTGCAACAACCATTTAGACTTGGCCTCCTCTACTTTTCTTTTCTGTTAAAGATAGTACATGGCAATACAAACCCTTTTGCACAGCAACTCTAAGTCGAAAGGAAACATTTTGCATTACCAAGCTAAAGTGAAGACTCTTCAAAGTAAAGAGCTCAAAACTGATTGTGCAGGGTGGCGAAACCCTAAGAATCAACACAGACCTTTGCCTAAACAATAAACTTTTGGTTAAAGCAATTTTCCTCACAATGCAGTGGATGAACTCACAGGGAGTATAACCAGCAACATGGCTGCTAATAGACATTGCCAACAACGGAGCAGGTAGGGAAGTTTTTGCAGAGCGGCCAAAGGCCCGAAGGAAATGGAATAATGATGAACTAGTGTTCGAGTCAAACCTTTTAAAATGCCAGCACTTGGCTGGAAAGAGCCCACGTAATCCTTTTAATAATTGGCATGAAGTGGGTAGGAACATTATAGTTCCACGAACAAAATCTCCAATGATTTGCAACCCAAATCATATTGTGGAAGTTCTACAAGTTTTGTCACACCATAGGTCAACTACCTGCATTATAATAATCAAACACGTAAACCTTAGAATGATGTTTGGGAAACATTTTTAACGTAGAAATTTTCCATTGTTTGATCTAACACTTATACACATGGAAGATTATCATGTTTGTTGATGTATTACAAGAATGAAGAGATTTAATAGTTACCTTGGCATGGTCTTTATTTATTGAACCGATTCTCTATACTATATATTTCCCTAGTTCATAAATGAAGGTAAAGGGAATAATAGTATAAAGACTATAGAATTATAATAATCAAGTTAAATGATCAATTGATCATGATTATGGTTTTACTCTTGACCTTTATGATCATCCTTTGCATTTTAAAATAACGACCCTATCACTAGTTATAGGATCATTTTGTGACAAAGAGTCTTTTCATCAAATTCAAGCTGAAAGGTTATGAAAGGTATTATAGAGTAATTATATGATAATTATCTTTTGTAAGTTAACTTCCTTTGCTTGATGGTATAGTTTTGAAAAATCATAAAGTGGTATTTGAGTAGAGTAAGTTTGGAAATGATCTATAAGTTTAGCATCTAATTATTGTCCTTGGAATAGAAATAGTTCCCAAACAATACAGATCTTTAAATACTAAAGGAAGACTTTAAAAGTGACTTGTAGCAAAGTAGTAAACCTTTTAATTCTTGAATTAAGAAAAGTATAAGTTGGTACTCAACCTCCTTATCATTTTACACTTGCAGCTGCCAATTTAATCATGGTGTGATCAAGTAATTATGAACAATTAAAATTAGATCTATGACTTTGTGATCCTGCCATACTTACTGTGCTAGTAAAGAAATATTTATCTTATTTTACACTTGCAATTAGTATGAACATCAAATGGTTTAGTACTCCATAGAAATATTAAATCCTGCTTTTATGAAGGAAAAATAACTGTCATCTTTACTAGTAGAATTCAATTTTCTATCAGTAAAATCTTAAAAGAAATCACAGTTAATGCTTTACCTCTATAAGCTTGAGAAATCTGACTAGCGTGTATATTCTTCTACTGAATTAATTTTTTTTGCAATGAATCTTTATTGAATACTTTAGAAATTCGTTAGCAGCACCTGAACATCTTACCTGTATATCTGTAAGAGAAGGAAAACTTCCGCATTAGCTCGTAAGCTAAGTAAGCCCAGTTTTTTTTTATGGTAGTCCCACCTTGTGGTCGCAAGAAGAAAACAAATCAGTAACTGAAAAGAAACTATTCTATAAAAATAAGCATAAACAAAAGATAAATTCAGATATGAATCTAGTAACATATAACTAATCAAACAATTAGTGACTGCATTTATTGAAGTTATATGCATTTAAAAAATTTTAAATTTTTCGGAAAATTCGGGGTCTTGACAAATTTAATTATGTTTATACTTTAAATATTGGAAATGATTTGTTTCTTAGATTAAGACTTGCTATACTTTAATTTAATGTGTTTTATAATTATGTTCTGTTTATAGCTTATACTTACTTAGTATTTTTTCTCCTATATATAGTTATGCTCGAAATATGAAATATTCTAGTAGAATGAATAGGTAAATATACATATAGACTCTATTTAGAGTAATATCTAGGTTTTAGGAAAACAAAGTTTAAGCTTTGAAATAAAATGCAGAATCTAGTTTGGAAGAAAATAATGGCTGAATAATTCTTAGAGAGGAAATCATTTTGAGACACAGTGTTTAGAATTAAAAACATAAACTTTTAAACATTCTCGATAGACATAGGGTTTATAAATAAAATGTAAACCCTTAAATATTTTAACAGGAAATAATTACAAACATAGGGTAAGAAATATAACATAAACCATTAACTATTCTAAAAGGATACAATTGCATACATAGGGTTAGAAATATAACACAAACACTTAAATAATCTAACAGGAATTATACTAGATAATAGAACAGAAAAACCAAGAACCTCATACCTGCAAGGTGAAGCTATTCCAATGGCTGAAAACTTGCACACTCAATTACCCGGCATTAACAAATTCACAGGAAGATCTGACCTATATATAGATATCCAAATCACTTGGGAACTACCACGTTCCAGCCAACCATAACCCAGAACATTCCTGGTTTTAGTCCAGATCCCCCTGAGCTAGTTCCAACATGCAAGTAGCTTAGAGCTCCTAAGGTAAGGCTTCCCTAACTCAGATATCAAGTCTGAATCAGTTCTCATTTTTCCTCCTAGGAAATTGTTCTTCAATAACTCTCTTGAAAATAAACAGGCAGAAATAATGATTCACCAAAAATATGGAAGAGATCCCTAAGCATGTCTTTGGCTTGGGACTTTATAGGCATATTTTTCACTCAAAGGGGAAGTTAAATCTATAATTCTTTGATTTCTTGATTTAAACATTTTTATTTAATTTGGGCATTTTTTAATATTTAACTTAGGAAATTTTAACTAGTTCCTATTTGCACCTTTGTAGGTATTATAATATTTAATTATCTTTTAGTAATAATAATAATAATAGATGGATCCTTTCCTTCTTTCTTGCATTATTAATATTATTACTATGCTTACTCTTATACGTACCATGTATAGAATATATACTTATATATATATATTATTTGTTAACATTTGTCTTTAGGTATCACATAACATGATCCCTAAACTTATGACATTTTCTTCATTAAGGTCGTTCGGTAGGTGGTTAGGTATACTAGGCTAGGAAACTCTAAACATCCTTGCATGCTAGATTCCCTTGTATAACATGGTAGTTCTTCAGTTCTTGATGAGATACAGAAATTCAAGATTTCATTTAATCACTTATAAATAAGTTAGATGAGATCAATATTTTACTCGAGACATTTTCACTCAGCATAATTAATTCTTTTCAGTAACTCCTAGCACTTATCTAGACCCAATACTCAACGCTAAAGACATGGAGTTACAAACTAAGTACAATTCCAGATCTCCTTGCTCAACACTAATGCTAGGATGTATATGGAGGATACACCTAGGGATAGAATGGCTAAGGATACGATGTTCCAGAGCTTATGCTCGACATCAACTTGGAAGGCTCCAGGGCTTATGCCCAACACTTCCAATTATCTTTTCATGTGCTTCGGAGCTTTGCGCCCTACACAACAAAAAAATCATGTGCTCCATAACTTCTCACTCAACACAACTTAAATACTCATGTGCTCCAGAGCTTCTCACTCAACAAAAACATTCAAATACTCATGTGCTCCAGAGCTCCTTGCTCAATAGAAAACATATCATCAATCATGTGCTTCAGGGTCCACGCCCAACACATAAAATTAAACATAAAACATGGGTAATTGGCTTACGCCCAATAAATCAAACAAATCATAATTTTCATATGTAGTGGGGTCCTAGACCCAATATATCAAAATAAAACATCAAAGTAACATCATAGTCAATAGGGCTTATGCCCATAAGTGTTAGGTCAAAATTCAGGATATTACAACTCTAGTTTGAGCTCATGTCTTGGGCATAGGCTATTATTACATTGACAAATCCCTTAGCATTTATGACTAGCAAGATGTAGGTTTTAGGCTCTTTATTTCTCTTTGTCATGTCTATATAGCATAGGTTTATCAGCGAGTCAAGCAGATAGATTAGACACATCATGTATTAGTTCATAAGAACTAAGTAAGCATAGTATCATAGGATTTCCTTACCTTTTCAAGTGATTCGTTAGGGAAAAATACCACCACTCATCCCCTTTAAATACAGAGGTAAGTTAGCCTCATCGTTTATCAAAATACAAACTAGATACGTAATATGAAATCAAACATGAACAAAATAATAGCAGAGCATCAGTAAACGAGATAACATGTACACATGATAAAGTATGTCATAATATAGAATAATGACATTTAAACATCATCACCACATAGGAATCATATAAAAGAAAAACATAACTAGAACTTTGGCATAGTTCTCTATCAAGTTATAATTTTGCAGTTAAGAAAAGATGTTCCTTAAGGTTTTAGAAGTATTATTAGCCTAAGATTTTTTATTTTATTTTTATATTTTAGGGGCATTACACGTGGCCATAGTTCAAATTGCAACATGATATTTTCAAAACATCGAATGCCACATTATTAATTTGTCATATGTTGAGCATTGTCGCAATGCATCATATTCATTCACCAATGTCTCAATGTGACATAACATTTGATGAACATCATAATGCAAGGTAAGCCTTGATAAACATCACGATACAACATAACCCTTAATGAACATCGAATGTCACATTATTAACGTGTCACATATTTGGTTGTTTTTCCATATACCAGAGACTATAGTGAGTCATGGCTTACTTTGGTGAACCATGTTTGACTTAGTATCTCTAAAGAAACCCATGGTTGACTTTATGAAGGCATGTTTGGATTTATTAAACCATTTTTCATTTTGGTAACCAATTATTGACTTTAATTTTACCATAGTTAACCATGGTCGACTTTAGTGAACCACATGGCCATAGTTCACAAAGCAACATGAAATTTCCTAAACATCGAACCTCACATTATTAATGTGTCACATCTTAGGCATTTTTGTAATGCTACATAACTTTTCACCAATGTTGTAATGTGACATAAAGCTTGATAAACATCAAAATGTGACATAACCCTTGATGAATGCCAAATATTACATTATTAATGTGTCGCATATTTGGTTTTGTCAGCATATATTGGACACTGTAGCGAACCATGGATGACTTTGGTCAACCATGCTTGAATTTAGTTTGGAAAAAGTCAACCATGGATGACTTTAGCGAGTAAGGATTGACTTTAGTTAACTACGGTTGAAGTTGGTTAACAATTCTTGACTTTAGTTTGACCATAGTTAACCATGGTTCACTTTAGTGAACCATGTGGCCATAGTTCAAAATGCAACATGAAATTTTCCGAAAATCAAATGTCACATTCAAAAAATTTCAGGGGTTATGTTGCATTACGACGTTCATGAAAGGTAATGTATATTTCAAAATTGGAAAAGGGTTATGCCGCATTACAACATTGGTAAATTTGAATAAATTTATATAATGAACAACCACATTAATACTTCTTTATACTTACAATATGAATAAATTTATATATTCATGAGTTGCATATTTGGTTTTTTTGGCATATAGTAGACACCATGGAGAACCATGGCTGATTTTGGTCCATGTTTGACTTTAGTATTACCAATGTCACAATGCAGCATAACCCTTGACCAACATCGAAATGTGACATAACCCTTAATCAACATCACAATGTGACATAACCCTTGATGAATGTCATAGTGCAACATAACCCTTGATAAACATCACAATGTGAGACAATCGTTAATGAATGTTGAATGTCACATTATTAATGTGTCGCATCTTTGGTTGTGTCGGCATATACCAAACGCTATAGTGAAGCATTATTATTGTGTCACATCTTTGATTTTGTCGGCATATATTAGACACTGTAGCGATCCATGGTTGACTTTGATCCACCATGTTTGACTTTCGTTTGACTAATGTCCCAATGTAGTATAACCCTTAACTAAGATCGTAATGTGACATAACCCTTGATGAACGTCGCAATGCAACGTAACCCTCAAGATAAACATCACATGCGACATAACTGTTGATGAATGTTGAATGTCACATTATTAATATGTTGAATCTTTGGTTATGTCAGCATATATTGAATGTTGCAGTGAACCATTATTGATGTGTCACATGTTGTGTTGTGTCGACATAAACCAAACACTATAACAAGCCATGACTGAATTTGGTACACCATGTTTGACTTTAGTTTGACCAATGTCACAATGAGGAATAACCCTTGACCAATGTTGCAATGTGACATAGCCCTTGATGAATGTTACAATGCAATGTAACCGTTGAAAAACATCACAATGTGACATAACCCTTGATGAACGTCGAATGACACATTAGTAGTGTGTTGCATTTTGGGTTGTGTCAGCATATACTGGACATTGTAGTGAACCATCATTGAAGGTCGTAATGTGAGATAACCATTGATGAATGATGCAATGCAACATAACCCTTCATGAATTATGCAATGCAACATAACTTCTGATAAACATTGCAATGTGACATAACCGTTGATGAGTGCCTAATGTCACATTATTAATGTGTCACATATTTTCTTGTGTGGGCATATACTCTACACTATAGTGAACTGTGGTTGAGTTTGGTCAATCATGTTTGACTTTAGTTTTACCAATGTCAACCATGGCTAAATAAATTTTAAACTAAAGTCAACCGCAGTCAACTAAAGTCAATCCTTACTTGCTAAAGTTAATCATGGTTGACTTTAGCCAAACAAAAGTCAAGCATGGTTAATCAAAGTCATCCATGGTTCGCTATAGTGTCTAGTATATGCTGCAATGTCACATAACCCTTTACCAATGTCACAATATGACGTAACTCTTCGTGAACGTTGTAATGCAAAATAGTCAAATGTGACATTGTTAATGTGTCGCATCTTGAGTTGTGTCGACATATACTAGACACTATAATGAACCATGGATGACTTTGGTTAACTATGTTTTATTTTAGCTTGACCATAGTCAATCATGGTTTACTTTAGAGATTCATGATTGATTTTAGTTAACCATGGTTAACTTTGGTTAGCCATGCTCGACAAACATCATAATGCAACATAACCCTTGATGAACGTCAAATGCAATGTAACGCTTGATAATCGCCACAATGGGACATAACCCTTGATGAATGCCAAATGTGACATTGTTAATATGTCACATCTTGAGGTGTGTTTGCATATACTAGACACTATAGCAAACCATGGTTGAATTTGGTAAACCATGTTTGAATTTAGTTTAACCATAGTTAACCATGGTTGACTTTAGTGAGTAATGTTTGACTTTAGTTAACCATGGTTGAATTTGGTTAGCCATGCTTGACAAACATCACAATGCGACAAAACCCTTGATGATCACTGAATGCAACATAACACTTAATAAACATCATAATGCGACATAACCCTATATGAATGTCAAATGTCACATTGTTAATGTGTCACATCTTGAGTTATTGCGACATATAATAGAAACTATAATTAACCATTGTTGACTTCGGTAAACCATATTTGACTTTAGTTTGACCATCTATAATAATAATGATAGGGTTTCATGTCTCCTACAATTGGAATAAGGAGTTCCATTGCCATTTAGTTATATCTATTTAAGGCGAGTGAGAATAAAAATGCTTAAGCATGAAATAGGGAGATAATTAATTTGTTAAGGTGCTTCTTAATAATAATAATAATAACTTATATTATATATAAATTTAATCAAATATATATTCAAATTTAAAGGAATTATGGATAAACCCCCCAAAAATATAAATAATCTTTATATAAATTTATAGATTGATATTAAAGATAAATATATTAAAATTTAAGTTATTTATCTTCCATCAAACTTAAATTTAAGTATCATGGTAACATATCATTATATTAAAATAATGGATCTTTAATGTGATTTTATGGTTTTCACTTATATTCCTTAGAGTTATGATGTTCCTACTTACAATGGACCATTGCAATTTCATCAATAAACAATAATGTGATTATGATAGCATAATCATTAGGGATTTAAATATAAAGGGATAATAAATAAGTTGTTTCTTATTTTTATAAAAATTTCTCTTACCATTTAAAATTAAATTAAAAAATGAAAATAAATTGTCTCCTATAATTATGCCTAAAATATGTAAATTGAAATATTGAAAATAAGATGTTTTTACCAGCGCGTGCGTGGTATAAGTCCCTATGAGTCTCTCTAGCCCCTGTGAGCATCTTTCCTGAATGTCTTGAAGAGGGCCTCTCTAACCGCGAGAGTGAGTGGGTGTCCACTCATCACTTCGGCCATTCCTGGCTCGGCTCCGATAACGCTATTCCGGGAGGAGTCGGGATAAGGGCACTGGATCCCTTCGTCGGACCAGGAGGGATATAATTTTGTATTTAAAATAAGATAGCATTTTGTATTTAAATGTTTGGAGAGAGATAGAATTTTTATAATTGCTTTATGTATTTTTTCCCATTTATATATGTTTAAGTATAGTTATGAGTAACCACTTAGATTGATTTGTTAAATTAATTTTAAAATGTATGAAATTTTTTTATAAAAGTAAAAATAAAAATGAAAATGAAAGATATTATTCTTTTATATTTACAATTTAAAAATAAATATATATATATAATTATATATAATATTTAAAACTTCAAAATATATATATATAAATATTAAATCATATTAATAATATTGTAAGCTTTTACTCCGTACACTCCTCCCATAAATATATGATTATTTAATGTAAGATGCAAAATTATCTAAAATGTAAAATAAAATATTGTATTTATATTTTAGCATTTAAGTTGTAAATAATAAAATAATATATTTATATTTTAAAATGATAGAGATAAAAAGTTAAATTTTTAATATTTTTAATTTTCAAAATTTTTTTAATTGTTAAGTTAAAATATTTGTAATTTTTTAAGTATATTTTTTAGGTAAAAAAAATTAAAAATTTTTAAATTTTTATAATATTATTTACAAAAGACAATAAATTGTGTTTTCATGTATTCATATGAGATTTATGCAAAATATAAAGATTTGGTATAAGTATGAAGTTTTTTTCAATTAAGTATTTCATTTATGACTTATAAATTTGGAATCTAATCATATGGCTAATTACAACAAAGATTTGGATAAACTTCTATAATGATTATATATATAATTCAAAATCATGATATAACTAAGTCAAAACTAAATGATATAAATTATTAAGTATTTTTATAAATCAACTTTTCATTATTTGCGTGACATTTATACAAAATATAAAGATTTGGTATAATAATGAATATTTTTGCAATCATTATTAAAATTTTCATTTATTACTTATAAATTTGGAATATGATCATATTGGTAATTACTACAAAGATTTGGATAAAATTATTTGATGAATGTTTGAATGGGATAAAACCATTCAAAACATAACCAAGCCTAACCCTTGCAAAACCTTATAATGGAATGTCACAATCAAGGTTGGAATTTCAAATGCTGGACACCCGTCAAAATTGCCGGTACTAATCAAAATCTGAAACGTTTTCTGTATTCTAAGCTAGATTTTGACGGTTTTTGTAAAATCTTAGCTGTATTTGACGGGTAAATTGACCCATGATGGGCATTTACCCGTCAAATTCCATCCCTGGTCACAATGCAACAAAACCATTGAGGAATGCACCATCAAGGAATGTTGCAATCCAACATAAACCTCGATGAATGTTGTAATCGAACGTAAAGCTTAATGAACATCGTCATCCAACATAACCCTTCAATGAATGTCACAATGAAAAAACTTTCAAAAAATATACCATGGAGGGATGTTCCAGTTGAACATAATCCTCAATGAATGTTGCAATCCACCATAAGAATCAATGAATGTCACAATGTGACAAAACCATTGAGGAATGTTGCAATCCAACATAAGCCTCAATGAATGTTGTAATCGAGCGTAAACCTTAATGAACGTCATAATCCAACATAACCCTTCAACGAATGTCACTGAAAAAACCATTAAAAATGTACCATGGAGGGATGTCCAACACAATCCTCAATGAATGTCACAATCCAATATAAGAATCAATGTTAAAATGCAACAAAACCATTGAAAAATATTGCAATCCAACATAAGCCTCGATGAAAATATAGATAAACCCCCCCAAAAATATAAATAATCTATTATATATAAATTTATTTATATAATTTGATATTAAATATAAATGTATTAAAATTTAGGTTCTTATCTTCCATCAAAACTTAAATTTAACTACCATAATATTTTAATCATGTAACATATATAATGCATCTTTAATGTGCTTTCATTGTTTTGACTTATATTTCTTAGAGCTATGATGTTCTTTAATTACAATGGAACATTGAAATTTCATCAACAATAATGTGACATGATAAAATAATCATTAAGTATTTATATTGTTGAGAGGATAACATAATCATTAAGTATTTAAACATAAAGGGATAATATTTCTATTTTAATTTAAGTTGTTTCTTATTTTTATAAAAAGTTTTTTATACCATTTAAAATTATTAAATATTTAAATATAAAGGGATAATATTTTTATTTTTATTTAAATTGTTTCTTATTTTTATAAAAAAATTTCCTACCATTTAAAATTAAATTAAAAAATGAAACTAAATTGTTTCCCATAACTCTATTTAAAAATATGTAAATTAAAATATTAAAATTATTGAAAATAAGATATAAGTTTGTATTTAAATTAATATTATTTAATGTAACATACATAATTATATAAAATGTAAAATAAAATATTATATTTATATTTTAACATTTAAGATATAAATAATAAAATAATTTATTTATATTTTAAAATGAGAGAGACAAACATTTAAATAATTTTCAAAATGTATACATTTAATTTTCGAAATGTTTTTTTAATTGTTAAGTTAAAATATTTGTAATTTTTAAAATATATTTTTTAGGTAAAATATTTAATTTTTTTTTAACTTTTGATAATATTAATTACAAAAGAAAATAAATTGTATTTACATGATATTTATGCAAAATATAAAGATTTTTTATAATTATGAATATTTTTGCAATCATTATTAAATATTTTATTTATGACTTATAAATTTGGAATCTAATCATATTGGTTACTACAATAAAGATTTGGATAAACTTATTTGATGAATGTTGCATTGTGATAAAACTATTGAGGAATGGACCATTGAGGAATATTGCAATTTATCATAAACCTCGATGAATGTCGTAATCAAATGTAAACTTTAGTGAACATTATAATCCAACATAACCCTTCTATGGATGTCGCAATGACAAAACCATTAAAAAATGTACCATGGAAGGATCTTTCAATCCAACATAATCCTCAATGAACGTCGCAATCCAACATAAGAATCAATGAATGTCACAATGCAAGAAAACCATTGAGGAATGCACCATCAAGGAATGTTGCAATCTAACATAAGCCTTGATGAATGTCGTAATCGAACATAAACCTTAATGAGCGTCTTAATCCAACATAATCCTTTGATGAATGTCACAATGAAAAAACCATTAAAAAATGTACCATGGAGGGATGTTCCAATCCAAAATTATCCTCAATGAATGTCACAATCCAATATAAGAATCAATGAATGTCATAATGCGAGAAAACCATTAAAGAGTGTGCCACGATGGAATGTTACAATCCAACATAAGGCTCAGAGATTATCGCAATACAACAAAACGATTAAGAAATAATGCAATCCAACATAAGCCTCGATGAAAATATGAATAAAGACCCCAAAATATATAAATAATCTTTATTATATATAAGTTTATTTATATAAATTAATATTAAATATAAATGTATTAAAATTAAGGTTATTTATCTTCAATCAAACTTAAATTCAAGTACCATAATATTTTAATCGCTATAACATATCCATTATATTAAAATAAAGCATCTTTAATGTGCTTTCATAGTTAGTCACTTATATTTTTTTTGAGCTATGATGTTCTTTAATTAAATGGAACATTGCAATTTGATAAATCAACAATAATATGACATGATAACATAATCATTAAGTATTTGAATATAAAAGAATAATATTTTTATTTTTATTTAAGTTTTTTTTTAATTTTATAAAAAAATTTCATACCATTTAAAATTAAATTAAAAAATGAAACTAAATTGTCTCCTATAACTATGCCTAAAGATATGTAAATTGAAATATTGAAATAAGATATAAGATAGAATTTGGTATTTAAAATGATTGGAGACTCATAGAATTATTATAATTGTTGTATGTATTATTTTTAATTTATATGTTTAAATATAGTTTGAAGAGACAACTTAGTTTCATTTATTAATTTAATTTTAAATTGCATACATTTTTTATAAAAATAAGAAAAAACTTAAATGAAAATAAAAGATTATTTTTTTATATTTACAATTTATATAGATATAATTATTTTTTATTTTTAATACTTAAAATGAAAAAAAAAAAAAAATATGAAAATAAAATAATATTAATAATATTGTAAACTAATATCAATAATATGGTAAGATTCTACCTCATACAGTCTTCCTCCCTCTCTCTCTCTATCTATCTATCTATAAAAGATACAAAATTATATAAAATGTAAAATAAAATATTGTATTTATATTTTAACATTTAATATATAAATAATATATTTATATTTTAAAATGAGAGAGACAAAAATTTAAATTTATAATACATTTAATTTTAAAAATGTTTTTAATTATTAATTTAAAATATTTGTAATTTTTTAAATATATATTTTTAGGTAAATAAAAATGATACAATTTTAACTTTTGATAATATTGATTAAAAAATACAATAAATTGTATTTACATATATTTACATGACATTTATGCAAAATATAAAGAAATTCTATAATCATGAATATACTTTTGCAATCATCAATAAATATTTCATTTGACTTATAAATTTAGAATATGGTCATATGAGTAGTTACAACAATGATTTGGATAAACTTATATACAATTTCGATCGATATATGTGTCAAAACTAAATGATATAAATTATTAAGCATTTTTATAAAAACAACTTTTGCATATTTGCATGACATTTATACAAAATATAAAGATTTGGTATAATTATGAATATTTTTGGAATCATTATTAAATTTTTTATTTATGACTTATAAATTTGGAATCTAATCATATTGGAAATTTCAATAAAGATTTGGATAAACTTATTTAATGGGTGTTGCAATGCAATAAAACTTTTCAAAACATAACTAAGCCCAACTCTTGCAAAAGCTTATAATGGAATGTCACAATGTGAAAAAACCATTGAGGAATGTTGCAATCCAACATAATCTTCGATGAATTTCGTAATCGAATGTAAACCTTAATGAACATCGTAATCCAACATAACCCTTTGATGAATGTCACAATGACAAAACCATTCAAAAATGTACCATGGAGGGATGTTCCAATCCAACATAATCCTTAATGAATGTCACAATCCAACATAAGAATCAATGAATACCACAATGCGACAAAACCATTAAGGAATGCACCATCAAGGAATGTTGCAATCCAAATAAGGCTCGATGAATGTCATAATCGAACGTAAACCTTAATAACGTCGTAATCCAACATAATCCTTCGATGATTGTCACAATGAAAAAACCATTAAAAAATGTACCATGGAGGGATGTTCCAATCCAGCATAATCCTAAATGAATGTTGCAATCCAATTTAAGAATCAATGAACATGTCACAATGCGACAAAACCATTAAGGAGTGTACCATGGAGGAATGTCGCAATCCAACATAAGACTCAAAGATTGTCGCAATGCAACAATTCCATTGAAAAATATTGCAATCCAACATAAACCTTAATGAAAATATGGATAAACCCCCCAAAAATTAAAAATAATCTTTATTATATAAAAATTTATTTATATAAATTGATATTAAATATAAATGTATTAAACTTTAGGTTATTTATCTTCCATCAAACTTAAATTTAACTACCATAATATTTTAATCATTATAACATATCCATTATATTAAAATAATGCATCTTTAATGTAATTTCATGGTTGTCAAGAGCTATGATGTTCATTGTAATTTTAATTACAATGGAACATTGCAATTTCACAATCAACACTAATGTGACATGATAACATAATCATTAAGTATTTAAATATAAAGAGATAATATTTCTATTTTTATTTAAGTTGTTTCTTATTTCAATAAAAGTTTCTCATACCATTTAAAATAAAATAAAACTAAATTATTTCTCATAACTATGAGTAAAGATATAATGTTGTGCAGGCATAAAGGGTTGGGACGGAGCTGACTAGGGTTTGAAGGAGATTGCACTCTCGCTAAGGGTTTACCTTCTACGCCTGGCCACAGGGGCCTTCCAGGCTCTCTCCGAGCAAGGATTCCCAGGTTCTCGGGCCATTCGGCCTCCCCTTGACAGCTTCATGGGGGAGATGGGCCCTTCGGGTCCCGATATTGATGATGAGGTTGTTTCAGCCAAGATAGAGAAGCAGGCCAGTACATCCAACACAGGGATAATTTTAGGGGCGAATTTTAGCCCAGTGGGCTATTTTTCCATGTTTTTATCCCAAAAAAGATTCGCCATTTTGCATTTTTTGAAGCCTTGTTTCTCCCAATTTTGATGGGGTAAAATTTTTCACCCAAAAAATCGTCAAATTATTATAAAACGATATAAAATCCTTGGAAATTAAAATATTTTTTGAAAAATATTGCCAATCATTTTATAGTTCGCATTTTAAGAATTGGTAATATTTGCCAACATTTATACACTTTTAAATAAGTATGGTTCCTTAAAATCATCCCTGATCCAATGACCGAAAGTCCGGCGTGGGGGCTGTTTGCCCAAAGCTCCCACCATCCCAGCGATCTATATCATATCTGAGAAGGTAAGTGGCACGATTGAGCTCTAAAAGGAGAAATCCCTGATTAGGAATTTTGTGGGGATCTAGCCCAAGGAAAAGGATCTTGTCAAATGGATTAACAGTGTATGGAAACCTAAAGGCCACTACGATCTGAAACTCGGCTCCAAAGGTTTTTTCATTATTATTTTCTTTAACCAGGAGGATCACGACCGCATTCTGGAAGGAGGCCCCTACTTCTTCTTCTCAGCGGGTCTTTATCTTCACCCATGGAAGGAACGATTCAATCCAGAAACTGAAGACATGATAGTTGCCCCTGTCTAGATCCACCTCTTTTCTCTGCCAGGGGAATACTGGGATATGGACACCTTGAAGGACATAGGAAATACCTTAGGTGAATTTATAAAGGTAGCAGAGCAAACCAAGGCCCAGAGGTACACTTATTTTGCTAGGATCTGTGTGTACTTGGATCTCTCCAAGGAGCTTCCCGAATCCATAAGCCTTAACTAGGAAGATGAAGAATGGATCTAGCCCATAGATTATGAGCAGATCCCCTTTCAATGTAGGCATTGTCATGAGTACGACCACTTAGGAAGAAACTGTCCCAAGTTTGTTCCTACGGCAGCCTCTACTGATCAATGACCAATAGGAGCTGTGAACAATCATATGGTTTCACCCAAGTAAAGAACAAAAAAGAAGCAGGGGAGGTGGGGCATCAAAGGCCAAAAAAAAAATGGAGGTGAAGGATAACAGATCCAAAAATGCTTTCGCTGTCTTAGGGGACAGAGCAAACAAAGACAGGCCCAAGGAGAAGGAGGAAGGGGAGTAACCAACCAAGGATACCAGTGCCCCAGAGAGAAAGGAAACCCAACAGATGGAAATAGTTGAAGACAAAGAGGATGAGGAAATGGAACTAGGCGAACTAGATCTGGATGCGACAGAATTCGAATGTGGAAAGAAGGGTAAAGGCTATGTCCCCAGGCAGCAAATCGAGCTCCTCCAGGAAGCAATAATCAAGCTTAGGGCTCATCCGAACCTAGGGATAGATACAAATCCCCAAAAAGGAAACATGAGGAAATCTCCAGAGGAGGAGTAGCACAGAGGGAGAAAAACAAACAAGCAACACATTGCAGAAGTAGGAGTTAAACTCATAGAATCAGGGCAATACCCAACAATCAAGGTGGCCTTCTCTCAAGTCTCCAAGGTTTTCCAATGAAGCTAATATCTTGGAATATCAAGGGGTACAGTAACCCCAGGAAGTGGAGGACTCTTAACAGGAAAATTAAGGAGGAAAACCAAGATATTCTCTTCCTCTAGGAAACCAAATGTAGTTGCGAGGGACTGGAAAAAATCAGAAGTAAAATTTGGAAAGGCGGTAATGTCATGGCCTTGGATGCTGCTAGACAATTGGGTGGAATCGCAATTTTTTGGCACCCCCAGGTAGTGGATTTCACAAACTAGAGAGCCAACAAGTTCGCCCTTATGGCTGATTTCCAACACCTTGATTCTAGGGTAAAGGGCACTCTCATTAATATTTATGGCCCTAGTAGCTTCCCTGAGAAGCAGGCCTTCATCGATTTCCTCGACTGGACAAAACACCAGTCGGAAGGGGGCCAGTGGGTGATGGGCGGAGATTTCAACCTCATTTCCAACCTCGATGAAAAGAAGGGAGGAAGAAGAACTCTGGACAAGTACGAAGAGGCCTTTAGCATTTTCTAGACCCAAAGCTCCTTTATGGATATGGAAACTGGAAATGGCTGGTATAATTGGAACAACAAATGTGGTGGTGAACATCCAGTTGCCTCTTGCTTGGATAGATTTTTTGTTATGGAGAATATAGTCCATGGTACGGTTGAAATCATGGCTGACGTTCTCCCAACTATAGGATCTGACCACTAGCCTATCAGCCTTAACTAGGATTGGTCCTGTTCCACTCTGAGGAAACCATTCATATTTTAACAATTCTGGCTGGACCACAAGAACTTCAAAGATATTTTCCACCAGTGGTGGCAAGAGATGGTCCCCCCAACAGGTATAGCTATGTTTTGTTTCCAGTAGAAACTAAATATTCTCAAGGCCAAAATTAGTACCTGGAACAAAGAAGAGTTTGTAACATTCTCAAGGACAAAAAAAGACTGACCTCTGAAATTGAGCTCCTCAGTCAGAAGGGAATGGTATATGGATGGGACGAGGACATGCAAAAAAAAGAGCAAGAGATATGGGAACAATTGGAGGCAACAGAAAGGCAGGAAGGCATCTATTGGAAACAAAAATCCAAGGTCAAATGGCTGCAGGACGAGGAAAAGAACACCAAGTTCTTTCATAATTCGATGATCCAAAATAGGAGCAACTCGAGAATCTAGAAACTTAGAAAGTTGGATGGAAACCGGAATGAAACCAGAGGGGAGATTGAAGAGGAGCTTTCCAACTACTTTTCAGAGATCGTGAGTGAAGATGACCATGACAGGGAGAGAGATATAGCTAAAATCACTTGCTTAATTCCTTCCACTGTCACTGGGGAAAATAATGAGATGCTCATCAAGCCGGTCTCTCTTCAAGAAGTCGAATAAGTGGTCAATCAAATGGCCCTAGGAAAATCCCATAGCCCAGATGGTTTCACTTCCAATTTCTTCCACCACTTGTGGGATATGGTGAAGGAAGAGGTAGTGCAAATTGTTGAAGAGTCTAGACTCAAAAAAGGGGTTCTAAAAGCTTTCAACACGTCTTTCTTATCCCTCATCCCTAAGGAAATTGGAGCCAAGATTCTAGACAAGTTCAGGCCCATATCCCTCTGTAATGTGATATACAAGATAATCGCTAAAGTGATTGCCAACCGCCTGAAGCCGCTCCTCCCCTCCTTGATTTGTCCGAAATAATATGGCTTTGTGGAAGGGCGTAAGATTCTTGATGGGGTCATCCTCATGCATGAAGTCATTCACTCCCTCCAAATCTCTCAGAAGCTAGGTATGTTGATCAAACTTGACATAGCAAAGGCCTATGACAAATTAAGCTGGCAATTCATTAGCAAAATGTTGGAAGCCTATGGTTTTTTCCAAGGCTGGGTTGAGTGGGTTATGGGTCTAATCTCCACTCCTTTTTTTAGCATCCTTTTGAATGGAGCTCCAACCCACATCTTCCAACCGTCCAGAGGTATCAGACAGGGCGACCCTCTCTCTCCATTTTTCTTCATTCTGATGGTAGAAGGGTTGAGCCATCTCCTTCAAACCCAGGTAGAGAATGGGGAGTTGAGAGGCCTCAAACTTCAAGACAACATGGATCTACAGACCCACCAAAAATTTGTTGATGACACCATGCTCATGGGCCACCCTTCAGTCTAAGAAGAGAGAAGCTTCAAAAAAAGTCTGTCTCTCTTTGCGAAGGCCTCAGATCTAGCTGTAAACCTGGCCAAGTCCCAAGTATTCTTCCTTAATACCACCCCTACCACCCAGAGGAACATCCTATGCATCCTGGGTTTCGCAAAAGGATCCTTTCCCTCAAAATACTTAGGCGTCCCCCTAGGTCTGCGAAAACTGAAAAGAATCTCTTGGCTTGAACTCCTTGACAGAATGAAATAGAAGTTAGCAAACTGGACCCTAAGACCTCTTAACCTCCCTAGTCGGCTTGTCCTAATTAAATTGGTGTTGTAGGTGATGCCCATATACCTGTTCTCAGTCCTCTCCACTCCTAAGTCTATCCTCAATGAAATCTGAAGCGTCCAACATAATTTTCTAAGGGGAGGTCGAGCGGAAAGGGCCAAATTTGCTCTAGTTAGCTGGGATAGTATATGCCAACCCAAGTTGATGGGGGATCTTGGCATCAGAGACCCAGAAATTATGGCCAAAGTCCAAGGTGTAAAAGTCTGGTGGAGGTGGGTCATCCACACATCTGAACCATGGGCTAGATTCTGGCACATCAAATATGGCCATGACAGGCCTCTCTCCCAGTTAATTCGCTACAACGAAGATCAGCTGGGATCCCCCATATGGACAAAGGCCAAAGGTGGTCGGCACCTGGTGCAACGTCATATTTTTTGGGAAATTTAGGATAAGAGGAATGCCAAATTCTAAAAGGACTCATGGAATCAACTCCCACGGCTCAGAGATAACCCAAGATGGGCCCCTATTCAGGAAATTTCTAGGGCAGTTGGTAGAATACAAGTGCACCACTTCTGGCAAGAGAGGTTTCTTAATGGGAGAAGGTGCTGGAACTTCATCGACAAACCTGACCAAATCGAGTTGGCAGATTGGGAGGATTTTCAGGAGGAAATTCTCAATCGGCTCATCAGGCTCAAGGAGGGCCTGGATGTTCTGAGATGGGGATACATAGATAGAGGGATGTTTAGCATTAAGGAAGCCTACAATATTTGAATTGGAAATCAGATAGTGGAAGAGGAAACCTGGAAGAATATCTAGACCCTGAATCTTTTTCCCAAGGTAGGACACTTTGCTTGACTTGTGTTCAAAGGTCACATCCTCACCTGTGATAATATTCGGAAGCGAGGTATCCAAGGACCATCCCAATGATGTATGTGCTCCCAAGTGAAAGAAACCATGAGCCACTTGCTTGATTATTTCCCTTTTGCTGCAGTTATCTATGACAAGGGGGTCATTGGATTCCGAAGAAGTGATAGGCAGAGAGCTCAGTCGGCTAGAACTCTAATGGATTGAAGTCATCAAGCTTTCAAAAATAGAATCATTAGGACTATATGGAATGCCTTACTAGGAATGACGATGTGGTTCCTTTGGAAGGAAAGGAATGGGAGAATCTTACGTGATAAGCATAACAGCATTGAGAAGGTTTGGCAGATGGTGAAGGAAAACCTCATCTCCTCCATTCGAAGCATGCAATGGCATGACGAGGACAAGCTTATCCTAGTAGACGAAATCCACATCACAGAATTTTGGGGGCTTGACAAAACTTAGATGGACGGGCTTCGCTAGCGTGACAAGATCATTAAACCTTCCAGTCCAAACTTTTGATCGGATCCACCCCCACAGGTTTTCAAGCTCAAATTCAACGAGGCATCTAGGGGAACCCATGTGACGCGGGATATGGGGGATTATGCAGAGACTTCCAAGGGTAGATAATTTTTCGTTTTTCTGGGTGCCATTGGCCAGGATGCTAACAATTTTGCTTAGCTCGAAGGTCTGATTCAAGACCTGGAATGCCTAGTTCGCAGTGACTACTTCCCCGCGCTAATTGAGGGAGACTCCAACATCATGATCCAGGTGGAAAAAAATTTAGTGAATGGCCAAGTCAGCGAACAAGTTTCCCCCAGCTGGAGGCTTGCCAGCTTCTTGGATTCCCTTCGTGATCTACTCTGCGCCCATTCATCCATCTCTTTTAGCCACGTCAAAAGGGACACCAACAAGGTAGCGGACCTCCTTGCAAATGCGGGTGTGGACGGTCACTTGGCACACCGGTGGGGCCCTCTCGATAACTTTGAGGTCAAATATTGGGCCCATCATTCTAGATATATGGTTGCTCATGATCTCGAGGAAGGGTCACAGATGGCATGCCCGAATGCTGTGATGGCGAGAGGTGACAGAAGGCGCAATAATGCCATGATAGGCCTCCATTAATATGCCTGGCCATATCAGTCTAGCAAGCGAGCAGATCCATTAGGGGCTGTCCTTGGTCATTTTTTTTCATTGGAGTTGAATGCGAAAGGATGAGTGGGGCATGGAGTGACGATCGAAACGACTGGAGATTTATGTTTGGCAGTGGATTTTCCATGGGAAAGAGTACAAGGGAGCTCGTCTGCATAATCTCCATGATGTTTTCAAGGTACATCCTTGTTCGGATAATCATGCCTCCTTTTCCTTTTTATTTTGTGCCCCTATGTTCGGTCCGCTTTCATCGCTTAGGCACGGTCTCTCTGGTTCTCCCCATGGCCCTTCCTCCTCGCCTGTGTGTGGCTCACTGTCTCCTCCTTAGCCTTTGCACTCGTCCCTATACCCCTCCTATGGAAAATGGAACCGAAACATTTGATGGACAAGGGTAATTCCTCTGGTGATTCCTCAGCTGAACAGGGCACCATGAAGAATCCCTGCAGGGCCACGTTGGCGCAAATCCAAGCCCAAGAAGAGGCTGAATACTTCAAATATCATATCCTATAAACATTCACCAGGAAGTGGAGGAAAAGGCAGAGGATCTATCGCATATGACCAAATATATGCCTAAGGAAGACCTTCACCAGGAGGTGGCAGACTGGGTTCTAGACCCCGGAACCACTGTGAGTCACGCGGATGCCTATGATCGTCTCCTAATGCAATATTGGGTCAATATGAAGATGGTTGGTCACTCTTACATGGAACGGGAAGCAAATCAAGAAGGGGACGAGGAATCTGTTAAAGCCTGGAAGTACCACAATGGCGAATGCCATCTGATCCACCATAAGGTGGATATCATTGCTTCTAGGCTTGGGGTCGCTTTCTACGTTGCTGGAAAAGGCCCCGAGGAAGCTGTGCGACCGCATGCTCAGTGCGGAAGGAGTGGCAAAGCGCACAAGAGTTTCATTTCTCCCACTTAGCCTGATGCGGTCCCTCCATGCTCGGTCACTGTCCTGTCACAAGCGATGGTGTCCAGTTTGCCCTCGGCCTTTAAGAAAATGGTTTGATTCCCTATGTTCGTTTGTTTTATCTGCTATTAACTCGGCTTGTAAGGCTTTATGTCCATCCCAATTTTGTCTCGGCTTGTAGAGTTGGTCGATCAGATGCCCTGTATTTTGAGAAATTCAGGTTCCACTCCGGGGTTAGTCCAATCTCCATTTTTGAATGTCATGGTCCTTAGGCCCGGTGAAATCTCTGATCTGGTACCCCCCTAAGGACCAGTTTTTTTGTAGCTCAGGTCTAGCGTTGTGCTGTGTCTCAATATGCCAGCTGTTTGAAGGACATGTTTTGTATCACTGTTATGTAATGATCCACTATTGATGTAATATATTATTTTTATTTACAAAAATAAAAAACTATGAGTAAAGATATGTAAATTAAAATAATGAAATATTGAAAATAACATATAAGATATAATTTTGTATTTAAAATACGATAGATTATTTTATTTTAAATGTTTGGAGATGGATAGAATTTTTATAATTGTTTTTGTATTTTTTTCAATTTATATGTGTTTATGTATGGTTATTAGAGACAACTTAGTTTGATTTATTAATTTAATTTTAAATAGCATGAAACATTTTTATAAAAATAAGAAAAAAGTAAATGAAAATAAGAAATATTATTCTTTTATATTTACAATTTAAAAGAAATATATATATATATATATATATATATATATATATATTTTTAAGTTTCAACATAAAATAATATTAATAATATTGTAAACTTTTAGTCAATACACTCTTCCCCACACACACACATATATATACACACATGTATATTATATATATACATTTATATATACATGTATATATATGTATGTATATATATGTGTGTGTGTGTGTGTGTATATGTGTGTGTGTGTGTGTGAGAGTATTTAATGTAAGATACAAAATTATATAAAATGTAAAATAAAATATTGTATTTATATTTTAAAATTAGGTTCGTGGGATCAGTTTTTTTGTAGCTCAAGTCTAGCATTGTGTTGTGTCTCAACACGCCAGCTGTTTGAAAGACATGTTTTGTATCACTGTTATGTAATGATCCACTATTGATGTAATATATTATTTTTATTTACAAAAATAAAAAACTATGAGTAAAGTTATGTAAATTAAAATATTGAAATATTGAAATATTGAAAATAATA
>LPNX010545770.1:24001-38367 GCA_001517045.1 Pseudotsuga menziesii | reverse complement strand
TATATATATAAACTTATTTATATAGATTGATATTAAATATAAATGTATTAAAATTTAGGTTATTTGTCTTCCATCAAACTTAGAATAATGTATCTTTAATGTTCTTTCATGGTTTTCACTTATATTTCTTAGAGCTATGATGTTATTTAATTACAATGGAACATTGCAATTTCATCAATCAACAACAATGTGATATGATAACATAATCATTAAGTATTTAAATATAAAGGGATAGTATTTCTATTTTTATTTAATTTGTTTCTTATTTTTATAACAGTCTCTCATACAATTTAAAATTAAATTAAAAACTAAAAATAAATTGTCTCCCATAACTATGCCTAAAGACATGTAAATTAAAATATTGAAGCATGAAATTTTCTTAACCTCAAATGTCACAGTATTAATAAGACACGTCTTGGTCATTATCACAATGCGCCATAACCCTTGACCAATGTAGTAATGTGGCATAACCCTTGATGAACATTGTAATGCAACACAACCCTTGATATCTACCATAGTGTGGCATAACCCTTGATGAATGTATAATTTCACATTATTAATGTGTCACATATATGACAATTAGTGTGTACCGATGGTTGACATTTGTGAACAATGTGGCCATAATTCACAATGCAACATGAAATTTTTTGAACATCGAATGTCATATTATTAATGTGTCACATATTGGGCATTGTCACAATGTAGAATATACTTTCACCAACGCTGTGATGTGACATAAGACTTGATAAACGTCGCATGGCTATGTAAATCTTTGTAAACATCAAAATGTGACATAACCCTTGATGAATGTCAAATGTCACTTTATTCATGTGTTACATCTTTGGTTGTGTTAGCATATACTGGACACTGTAGTGAACCATGGTTGTCTTTGGGAAACCATTTTAGACTTTAGTTTGACCATAGTAAAGCATGGTTGACTTTAGCGAGTAATGTTTGACTTTAGTTAACAATGGTTTCCCTTGGTTAACCATGCTTGAATGTACTTTGACCATAGTTAGCCATGTTTCACATCAGTGAACTACATGACCATAGTTCATAGTGCAACATGAAATTTTCTGAACATTGAATGTCACATTATTAATGTATCATAACCCTTGATGAACACCGCAACGAAACATAACCCTTCACAAACATCACAATGCAACGTAACACTTGATGAACATTGGATGCCACATTATTAATGTGTCGAATAATTAGTTGTGTTAGCATATACCAAACACTGTAGAAAACCATGGCTCACTTTGGTTAGCCATGTTTGAATTTAGTTTGACCATAGTCAAAGATGGTTGAATTTAGTGAGGCATGTTGTACATTCTAACGAACAATGTTGTACTTTGTTCACCATGTTTGACTTTAGTTTTTTCAAAGTGAGCCATGGTTGAATTTAGTGAGTAAGGATTGACTTTAATTAACTATATAGTTAACTTTGGTTAACCATGTTTGGCTTTACTAAACCACGTGGTAATACTTCACAATGCAATATGAAATTTCCTTTTTATGTGACACTATTAATGTGTCACATCTTGGAAATTGTCATAATGCAGCAAAACCCTTGACCAATGTCGTAATGTGACATGACCTTTGTTAAATGACACCATACGATGTAACACTTGATAAACATCGAATGTCGCATTATTAATGTCACATATTTGGTTGTGTCAACATATATTAGACATTGTAGCGAACCATGGTTGACTTTCGTAAACAATACTTGACTTTAATTTGTCCAAAGTCAACAATGGTTGACTTTATTGACTAAGGCTTGACTTTAGTTAATCATGGTTGAATTTGCTTTACCATTCTTAAATTTAGTTTGACCATATTTAACCATGGTAAACTTTAGTGAAACACATGGTCATACTTCACAATGCAACATGAAATTTCTCAAACATATAATGTCACATTATTAATGTGTCACATCTTAAGCGTTGTCGTAATGCATCATAACCCTTAACCAATGTTGCAATGCAACATAATCCTTGATGAAAATCATAATGAAACATAGCCCTTGATAAAAGTGGTAATGTGACGTAACCCTTAATAAACACTGAATTTTGGATTATTAATTTGTTGCATTATTAATTGTCATAATGCCACATAACCCTTGGTAAAAATCACAATTCGACATAAACCTTAATGAATGTTGAATGCCACATTATTAATGTGTCACATCTTTAGTTACATGTACACTGTAGGAACCATGGGTGACTATGATTACATGTACACTGTAGGAACAAAATAACAATAATAATAATCCATCATTTCCATGTTTGATTGCAACATTTTTCCATGGTAATGTCACATTATGAGATTCATATCTGGAATGTTCCTCAAAGGGTCTATTAGATGGTAATAATGCATCAATTATTATGGTTTATGATGGATTTCGACATTGGTGCACGGTTGTCAGCAAATTATCACCTTGATATTTGGAATGTTTCTCAAGGGTCTAGTTATGTTTGCTACATTCCTTAATGTTTTTATTGCATTATGACATTCATCAATTGTTATGTTTGATTATGGCGTTCATTGAGTGTTAAGATGGATTGTGACAATCCTCGATGGTCATGTTCCTTAATGGATTTTGTCACATTACGATATTCATTATAAGGTTTTGTAGGGGTTGGATTTAGTTATGTTTAGAATGGTTTTGTCCCATTCTCACAACCATCAAGGGTTATGTTGGATTATGACATTCATCAAGGGTTATGTTGGATTGTGGCATCCCTCCATGGTTACGTTGTATTATGATTATGTTTCTTAATGGATTTGGTTGCATTATGAGATTCATTATAAGTTTTTAGAATGGTTGGGTTTAGTTATGCTTGGAATGGTTATGTTGCATTGCGGCGTTCATTAAGTGTTATGTTGGATTATAAAATTCATGAAGGATTATGTTGGATTGCAACATGCATCCATGGTCATGTTCCATTATGGTTATGTCCTTAATGGATTTTGTCACATTATGAGATTCATTATAAGGTTCTGCAAGGGTTGGGTTCAGTTATGTTTGGTACATTCCTTAATGGTTTTTGTTGCAACGTGACATTAATAATGAACATCGAATGTCACATTGTTAATGTGTCACATCTTGGGCCACATAACTCTTCACAAATGTTGCAATGAGACATAAAACTTGACGAATGATATAACCCTTGATGAACATCGCAATTCATTGTAACCCTTAATAAACAACACAATGTCACATCTTGCGCATTATCACAATTCCGCATAACCCTTGATTAATGTCGCAATGAGACATTACCATTGATGAAGTCACAATTCAATGTAACCCTTCATAAACATCATAATGTGACATAATCCTGGATGAATGTCAAATGTCACATCTAGCACATTATCACAATTCCGCATAACCCTTGACAGATTCCCCAATGTGAAATTACCCTTAAAGAATGTCGTAATGTGACATTACCCTTAATGAATGTCGTATTGTGGCATTACCCTTGATGAACATCACAATTTAACTTAACCCTTCACAAACATCACAATGCAACATAATCCTTAACGAGCGTCAAATGTCACATTATTAATGTGTCACATCTTGGGTTGTGTCGGCATATACATATAGCCCTTGATCAATGTCGCAAAGTGACATAAGTCTTGATGAATTCCATAATGCATCATAATGCTTGATATACATCACAATGTGACAAAACCCTTTCAAAACATTGCAATTCCATATAACCCTTGTTGAACATCATAACATGAAAAATTTATTGAGGAACATAGCAAGAATGTGACATAACAAAACATTAAGCCAGAAAGCGACAAAACATAGATTAATGTATTAAGCCGACATAAGGAAAACATGACATAAGTATAATGTGATTAGAATGAAGATGAGTGCAGCATAAAACCCTTGAAAAATGTCATCATGTAAGATAACTTTCATTGAATGATGTAATATGCCATGCCATAATGAGACATCACACTAAGTTAATATAAGTGAATAAAATAGATTTCATAATGCAACATGTCAAATGATATATGGAATTCAATTGATTGATTGACATATGTTATTTTAGTAAGATGTCAATTTCGGGTGTGACATGATTTTTCCAATTAGAATGTTCATTTTTTCAGTTATATCGATTTAAGATTAACCATTATATTAGTAGTGTGGAAAGGATAACAAAATTATTTTTTTATAAATTTGGATCTATATTTTAACTATCCCTAACACCATCATATATTTTATTTGATTGGTAATACATGAAGAAAATATTGGAATGTTTTAATAATGGATTTCTAATTTTGTAACAAATACATGAACTTAACTAAATGGATACTGTACGTGTATTTATTTATTTTTGTGTAATTGCAGGTCATGTTAATTTTAAAAAAAATACTGATGTTAAAGTTTTTGAAAAAAAAAACTCATGTATGTGGATTCTTTTATTTATTAATGTGACCTATTATTAATAATTACTTAAAAACATAGTTTCAAAAATATGTCAAAAATATGAATTGTTTCAGTAAATATATAATTTCCAAATTGTTATAAAATGTGTTAATTATATATAGTTAACTACATTATTATTTCTTAAATTAAGTAATTAAATTAATATTTGAATGTTTGGTCCTTGCAATTAAATTAATTACTTTTTAGTTTTGTTACATAAAGATAGTTTTGTACGTGTAACATTACTCATCTCCAGCTTAGATTTTCCATCGTGATGTTCTTCCGGTAGACTCTATTTCTTTGAAGTGGAGATCGGGTTTCCCTAGCCCTTTCCCTTGTCATGCGTTTTCCCCTAGACGGTGATCAGGATTCTGCTTAAAGGTTCCCTACCTTCCCCTAGACGGTGATCAAGCTGTTTCCCGTTGTCCTGCTGCCATGAAGTTTTTCACGAGTGTTTGCTAGTTGCATATCCCTCCCCATGGCCTTTCTTTTGTGGTTTTGTTTCTTGTTTTTGGTGCTCTAGTTATGGAGATTCATGACCAGCTTCAGGCCTTTAAGTCCCTAGTTCAAGCCATCGCTCCTCAATCTGTATCTCTACCGCCCTCCAAGTTCGTCAAAAATCTTAATGAGATCCCATCTTTGGAGCTCTCTCCTTCGGATCCTTGCAATAAAGTCCTCACTCTCTTAGAGAAATCCCTCATCGATAAGTTTACAGGGTTGTGGCCCAACCCTTAGGCAGTGGATCTTTGGATTGCAGAACATTGGAACCCTATTTTGCAAGGATGGGTGGGCGAATCCATGAAGATGGGTGTCTATTTTGGGGGTCTTATGAGAAAATAAATTTGTTTTTTTCATGTTTTTCAACTTTTGGTGAATGAAAGTGATATTTTTGTTTAGAATTTCAATTTTAAGTAAAAACAAAACTTTAAGAGAATTATGTTAGATTTCTATTCATAATTTTTTCAATTTTTTTTAATTGAGATTTGATATGTCGTTTTGGAAAATGTTTGACAGTGTGTTTTTATGAAATGAAAGGACTAAAAAATAGTCATGTTTGGTTGCGCCCGTAAAATCATTGTTAAACTTGTGTTTTGCAAAACAAAAATATGCTACCACAATCTACACACAATATACTATTGCTATGACTATAAGTTTGTAACCAACGGATCTATAAACTAATTATAATAATTTTTTGAATTCGATCAATGGGAAAACCTTGTCGATTTTAAACATGTTTTTGCTTGCGCCACTTTTCTCTCAATCGACTATAAAACTTAAAAATATGTGAATACCCTTTTGAAGTAGACACTCCAATTAACCGCACCATATTTGTTTCAATTTTTTTGGTGGCATATTTTTAAAGTTATATATTTTTCATTTCACTGCATTTTGAAAGAGATTAAACTAAACTCGACACATGTTAAGAAACAAAAAAAATAAAAATATCGGATCTCACCTATACAGAACAAAATCTATACCCACGGAAAGTATATTTAATGATGAAACTAAAGGTATCAAGTCCGACAGTTGATTTTTAGTGTAAGGCATCCATTTTACCTTCTAAAAATGGAGAAACCTAAAAACTGTGTGGGTTTCAGGTCTCAGAGGTTATTCGACCAAATAATGTTTTTCCGTTACGGAGACGTTACAAGCAAGGTTGTTTGGCCAAAAAACTATGCACAAAAAAACATTCATTGGTCGGAAAAAAAAAATCATATAAATAAAATGAAAGAGCCTCATTATTTTTGCACCTCTTCATTTCATATAAGTAAAACGAAAGAGCCTCGTTATTTTCGCACCTCTTCATTTCGTATAAGTAAAACTAAAGAGCCTCATTATTTTCTCATCTCTTCATTTTGTATAAGTAAAAATATTTTTGAAGGGGTTTTCAGAGGAGATTTCTTTTGCCATAGGATTTTTTTACAAGGTATATTTCTTCTTATTTATTTCCAAGGGGTACATTCAAAGAGTTTTTTCCCAAGGCACTTTTGCCAAAGATTTTGTGTTCTAAAGTATTTTTGCAAAGAAGTTATTTCTTTTGAAGAAGTTTTTTCATAGAGTTTTTCTCCAAGATATTTTTGCAAAGTATGTTATTTCTTTGCACTGGTTTTTTTCCAAAGAGTTTTTTTTTTCAAGGTATTTTTGCAAATGAGTTATTTCTTTGCAAGGGGTTTTTTCATAAAGTTTTTTTACCAAGGTATTTTTGGAAAGTAGGTTCTTTGCAATGGGTTTTTCCAAATATTTTTTTTGCAAAGTATTTTTGCAAATGAGTTTTTTTTTCCAAAATATTTATATAAGTTGTTTTTTCAAAGAAGGTTTTTTTGCCAATTGTTTTACAAAGAAGATTTCTTTACAAGGTGTTCTTATTTTTTTCCAAGGGTTTTTCAAAATGAGATTAAACAATCATGGACAATAAAAGAAACCGTAAAAAAAAGTGATCGTAAATGTGATGACGATGCTAATAGGGAAAAACAAAAACTCAAAAATAGAGCCAAAAGAGCAAGGGTTGCAGAAATGGAAGAGAGAATTGAAGATATAAGAATAGATTTACATGACACTGTTGATGAAATGGAAATTGAAAATAGTGTACAAGAAGAACAAATGGAAGTTGAAGAGACCATTGTTGAAGATGTAAATAGTGATTTACATGTTAGTGTCAATGAAGTCAATATTGAATATCAAAACCAAGATCCAGAAATTGGACCTGGTATCTATATATCATGTATTTTCAAAATTCATTTTTTATAATGAATTGTATTTTTGGACATTTGTTAAATTAAATTTAACTTGATGTATAGGTACTTTCACAATTGATGATGAAATGTTAGAAGACATTGATCGCGACAAATATGGAGAAAAATTACCCATAAATGTTGCACGATATTATGCTACAAAAATTTATCATGATAATCTCAAGGACTCTTCAATAGTAGGACAAGTGCAAATTTTGAGATGTTTATTGGTGTCCAAAAAGTTAGAAGGTGCTACGTCATTATTGGGTATTCACAAGGCAAAAAAAGATTCGAAATTGAAACATAATGTGATAGAAAATATAGGTGATGCAATAAAAAAATTTGGAAAATCTAGAAAGAAAGATACCAATGCTGCATGCAGAGCAATTCAGATAGCAATTGTTTCAGCTAGTACTATACAAAAACATTTGACAACACAACTACCACAAGCAATTGGAACCTCAAGAAATACATTATACAAACATAGAAAATTCAAAATACAAATAGATGAAAATGATGAACTTGCTTGCTGGGCAATTATTTGTAGACAACCTTACAAAGATAGAATGGGAGAAGGTGTTAAAGATATTGTACAAAAATATTGGTTGCAACATGCTCGAGTTTCACCAAATTCAAGGGATGTGATACGACAAAGAGTATCATGAAATATATATGAAAGCCGTCCAAAACATATAATGGAAATGACACAAGTACAATTGTTCAATAAATTCAAGGAGGATCATCGTGGAATTAATATGTCGATCACTACATTTGGGAAACAAAAGCCATGGTATGTTATACCTATTACTATACGTGACACATGTTGTTGTCATTATCATGTGCAATTTCAATTATATTACGACATGTTTCTTGAATTTGGTAAAATGTTTTGGACAAATTCACCACCTCTGCCCACAGTACGTGAATTCATATCTCAAACTCTATGTGAGACAAATCACAATGAAGTATTTTATAATAAGAAATGTGTCAATGGAAAACATTGTCATGGTTGTGAAAATATTGTTTTATTCAATAATAAATACCCTATCGATAATGATCAATCACTTTCAAATGTAACCATTGATTGGAGAAGATATGAATACAACAATTATTTTACAAGTTCTAGTGATGCACATTCCAAAATAATTGAATTGCGAGAAGATAAAATATGTCTGACAGATTTTCTCAAGAAATTTGAAAGTGAAATTTATAAATACACCAAGCCATTCACATAGAGAACGATGCCAAGACCTTCAATTCAAACATTCCCGTGAAATTTTTCCAGCTGGAACAATTTTGTCTGTGGTTGATTTTCCAGAAAACTACACATTTGCTACACAAAAAGAGATTCAAAGTGAATACTATCATTTTGACCAAATTTCGATATTTGTCCATGTTCTATATAGACATTCTCAACAAGATGTTGATGGCATTGAAATCACGTGTGAAAATCGAGATGTGATTAAAGAATATCACTTTTATATCAGCTATGATCGTACACATGATACACATTTTGTTCAACATTGTATTGAAAACATTTTCTATGATTCACTAAAAAGTCGTAAAGTTAAATTCAATGAACATTGGATATGGTCGGATGGATGTGTGGGACAATTTAAATCTTCACAGTCATTTTTTTGGTTATGTCGACTTCATAAAGCAATGAACATTAAACATTGTTGGAGTTTCTTTGAAATTGGACATGGAAAAGGTGAACATGATGGTGCAGGAGCATGTGTAAAAAGAGCACTTCGAAGATGGAAAATGAACCATTCTACTAGACGATTCCATTCAGCTACAGAGGTTGTCCAATGGTGTAAATCAAATCTAAGCCATGATTGTAGTCAACAATCAAAAGATGTGCGCAGGTATGTACATTATTTTTTTAATTTATATTAATTGTCAATTTTAAAAAATGTATGTACTAACATTGAAGTATTTGTACACTAACATTAAAAGTTTTCATTTGTGATTTATCATTTATTGTGTTAGTTTTTTTGGTTTATTGGTGTCCAAGATATAGATAGATCAATACCATACGAGGCTATCACCATACATGGGACTAGAGAACTCCACTCTATTCAAACAAAATCCTTCCAAAATGTGTTCGCATTTGACAGTAGAAAGCAATCATCTTTTTCTCATATTTGCACTGAAAATGTTGAATCTACAGAAGTTTGTGAAAACATAATGAACAACTACGTAAAACATTGGAAACACACAGAGATTAATCCAAAAGGGAAAATGCCACTAGCAAGCATAGAAGAATTAGAATCAGAAGAAATAAAAATATCATCTGATGGCAATAGAATTTCAGATCTTATTAGAGAAGGTAATGATGTTGTTGATTGTTCAATGTTGTCCATCACCTTATGTTTATATACTCAATTTAATTCACTTAAAAACTCCAACGCCAATTGTAATTTGCACAGGAAAAGTTTTCGCTGTGATTGCACCTTTAGACAACAATGAAAATGTAAAATATTATTCAATGCGATGCACTGAAGGAAAAATGAAGTTATTCGAGGACTACAATGACAACGGATTTACATATGAGAGAGGATCCATCATTTTAAAAAGCTATTTTTTGCAGTAGACCCATATGACTGAAAATTATGTCTACTTTTAGGATTATGAACCTAATGTTATACATTGTCAGTATAGTCATTTAGTATGTGCATCTTGAATAAAATTGGTACAAGTTCCATCGAAAAAGACTTAAAAAATAAAAAATTGAAACTGTCCAAATATGACCACGAACAGATAATTGAGGACAGCATTCCATTGCGATGTTTTTAACTGTATCATTTCTTGTTTTATGTTAAGATTGGATATCATGCTCAAATATGGATTGATGTTTTAGAATTCAGAATAATTGTGTACTTAGTCATTTAGTATGTTACCTTATTAGAAGTCATTTTAATGTTACCTTAGAAGTCATTGAACTTTAATTTATTAAAATTCAGAATCAAGTTGCTAATATTACCTTAGTAATAAAAAAATATTAGAATTCAAAATCAAGTTTCTAATGTTACCTTAGAAAATTTATGGATTGAGCTATAATTTATTAGAATTCAGAATCAAGTTGCTAATTTTACTTTAGTAATAAAAAATATTCCTATCAAAACTTCCTAATATTCCTAACCTTTCCTAACATTCACTCATACATTCATATATTTACGCCTATCAAAACTTCCTAACATTACTAACATTTCCTAACATTCATTTCTAACATTCCCCACATTGATTCCTAACATTCCCCACATTGATTCTTAACATTAGATTGCATCTATCAAAACTTTCTAATACCTTACCATAGTATGAGTGCCATAACAACATAACATTAGTATATATCGATTTTCCAAAAAAAAACATTCCAACTTACCAATTTATTTTTCATACCACATGTAATGCCCCAATACTATGCCCACTAAATTCATTATAGTAATAAAATTTTAGCACGGAAAGTGGCTGTAAAAATATTTATTGTTAAAAACATAACCAATTCTAAAAATCCATTGATAAACTCTAATTGATCCACATAGAACTATATTCCTTTTAAACTATTTCTTTAAAACTAATAGTACATAAACTTAATCTAGTACATAAACTATGTCTACAATCATACATAAACTTAATAATACATACATTCATATATTTACACCTATCAAAACTTCATAACATTCCTAACATTTCTTAACATTCATATATTTGCACCTATCAAAGCTTCCTAACATTCCTAACCTTTACATATACATGTATATAATCCAAAAAACAATATCTAAGGTCAATGCACATGTATATAATCCAAAAAAACAATCATGAACATGTGAGTTAAATGTACATGTATATAATCCAAAAAAACATGGCATGTACATGTGAGTTCAATGTACATGTATATAATCAAAAAATTAAGCTCCTCGATGTCCAAATCAACTACAATATATATATCTACATAAAATAACAATATAAATAATTATCTAAATGGAAGTCCACCACTATCCTCGACTAGGGTCTTCCCTTAGATTCGTGACAATCTGCAACATGTATAAAAACATATTATGAATATCATAAATTATTTAAAGAATTTTAAACTCAAATCAAAACATTAAAACATTAAACTAATATATCGAAGAGCAATTCAATTAATAACAAAATTACCTCCAATTCTCTATCATCCAACAAAGTCTTTCTTTGCCTCTAAAAGGTGGAGGAGACCCAAGCTACAACATATATAAAAACAATTTATAAATCTTACAAATTATTTAGACTATTTTAAACTAAATTCAAAAAATAAAATATTAAACTTACAATTCCAACACTATCGTCCAATGGAGTATTTCCTTTGACTCGAAAAGATCGAAGAGACTGAAGCTTCAACATATATAAAAGCAATTTACAAATGCCAAACATTATTTAAACTATTTAAACATATATATCAGAGAACAATTCAATTATGAACAAAATTACCTCGGTGCCAATATCCACATCCATCAAAGAACCTATATCTTCACCTCCAATTTCAATATGTCCTCTTGCCTTAAAATTTAAATTTTGTTAATAAATCAATTATAGTAAAAGCAAAAGATATTAAGCTTAGCAATTAACTTAAAGCTGAAACAAAAACAATAAAATCATTAGCTCACAATAGATGGAAAATCATCTAAAAAGTTCGAATCTAATGAAACCTGCATAGATAAGTCAAATTAACAATAAGATACATAGTTAAATTTAAAAACAAAAAATATCTTTCAAACATAAATATAAATGTGTAAATTTAAAATATACCTCACCAAAATGCTCTTCTACATTTCCAGCATTTTGACTAGTGGAGACTCTAAAATTATGTTCATTTAACAATCGAGAAAACTAAAACCAATAAACATTTACGCAAAGTAACTATTACTCTACATCAAAAAATAATTTATCATACATAGATATAATGTAACAAAAAGTTTAATTCAAAATAAATAAATAAAGTTAATAGATTGAAAGTACACAAACCTCTCATATACTTGACGTGTCATTACATATTCTATCTGAAGCTATATCACAACAAAGCTTGGCATAGGCCTTTAGATCTTCAATTCCCATACAATCTAACTCATCATTTGTTTTGTAAACAAAATCTTGTCGAATAGTGGCTCGAGCCCTCTCTTGACTCAATCCAACATCAACTCCTACAATTGCCGAAGTCAAACCTTCAGCAACATTATGCCTTGCAGTTGCCCCAACTTTTGATGTGGGCTCCATATCCGCTTTGTAAGTCACAAGCCTAGGTTGACGAGATATCAGAGTTGGAGGTCGAAGAGTACTGGGATCTTTAAGGGCACCTTTTTGATTGCATATCCTCCCCTTTCCAACTCCATAAAACTTGGAATGAATATCAGTATAGTCTGGATTCATTCCTAAAACAAATTCAGCATAAAAAAACCTAGCAAAATAATAAGGAACCTCATCGTTCCATGGCAACCGATAATAGGCTACAAGGAACCGATCATATAAAAAATGTGCAAGTTTAGGGTGCTTAAAATATTGCACTTTCAATGCTTTCTGCTTTAGGCCCTCTTTGAAGTTAAATATCGAGTTGGCTTGTTCTCTAGTCACTCTCTCCTTCACAACATCCCACTTGTCTGTGACCCATCACATGTGCATTTCTTCTTTGCATCAAGGCAACAAAACCATCTGTTTTTGGTCCAAGATCCTCATATACCTCAATGAATTTTTGTAATGATTGCAAAAACATCTCTATACTTTGTTTGTTCTCTTGAGCGAGATCCAAACTAGAAAGATCATTTTGTAGCTTGTCATAGTGAGCCCTACAACTTTCAAGGGTCATTTGTTGAATACCACTTTCCCATGGAAGCTCCTCCGGTAAATCTGATGGATAGGTCGTAATGGGTGTACAACCCTCAACTAGCTAGACATTTTGTGTCCTCGCTTGACCTTCGCCACCCTGTGTAGGATGACGAGCCTCTTGTGAACCTTGCTCTGCTTCCACACTTGTCTCCCGTACAGAAGGTCAAGATCCACGTTCACCCATAGATGATAAGGGGGAATCATCTCTACCACTATCGCCATGTCGATGATCAGATGAATATGAACTATACAATAAGCTTGAATCCCAAGGTGAAGTCGATAATCTTCAATTTTCATTTCAGACACCAACTCCCAAAGAATGTGATGACCTCCTATGCTTCTATCTCAAAGGCTGCTCTCTTTCCATTAGATATGATATCTACAAGTTTACACAAATATCAATTTCTACATGTTAATTAATCAACTTCGAAAACCTAGCTAGTATAAAAACTAAGATTTCAATAAGGACCTAGATATCCCTAATATTATCTAATAGTTCTTTACATGATTATAGCTAATTTATTATCTATTTCCATTTGATATGATATCTACAAGATTACACAACTCAACTCATATCATATTCAAATTCTACATGTTAATTTCTCATCTTCAAAGACCTAGCCACTAAAAACTAAGTTTTTAATAAAGACCTATATTTCCTTAATATTATATAATATATCAACTCATAACATATTCAAATTATGCATGTTAATTCCTCAACTTAAGAGAACTAACTACTATAAAAACTAAGTTTTTATTACCTCGATGTCCCTCATATTATCTAATAGTTCTTAAAATGAAAATAGCTACAGTATTGTTGGATGTATGAGAAATTAATGTAGCAATCTCTGTGTTTTTTATGTGTTTTAGATTTTTAAAAGTATGTTTTTAATAAAGACCTAGATGTCCCTAATATTATCTAATAGTTCTTAAAATGAAAATAGCCACACTAGTGTTGGATGTATGAGAAATTAATGTAGCAATCTCTGTGTTTTTTATGTATTTTAGATTTTTAAAATTAATGGAACCAATATCATCAAATATGAAATTAAAGCTACATTTATTTATGTCAACTACAAATATTTTTGTTATGCCATGAAATCATAAAAAAATTCCTTATGCTAAGTGAACTGATCAGAGTCAGAGTTGATGAACTCTGCATGGACAAAGTTCATCAACTCTGTCCACATGGGTAGAGTTCATCAACTTTGTCCATGTGGACACAGTTAAGTTCATCACTCCATGTGGCCAAAGTTCATCAACTCTGTCCATGGATAGAGTTGATGAATGAATATCTTCCTTATAATACCTATGAACTAAGATTAAAATTT
>LPNX010545770.1:0-23942 GCA_001517045.1 Pseudotsuga menziesii | reverse complement strand
TAAGTATAAACTGTAACTAATAAGCATTATACAAGTTATATGTTTCTTTTATGATTTAGATTAAAAATACATAAGATCAAACAGATCAGTAATCAGAAAATTTGATGTCTTATGTGTAATAATGTTTTTTTGTTTATGATTTATATAAAACTTACTAAAATATGTTTTGCTAAGTAAAGTTATTAGGGAAAAAGTTGATGAACTCTACATGAACTACGTTTTTCTAAGTATAATACGTTTTTTTGTCTATTTGGACAAAGTTCATCAACTCTGTCCAAATGGATAGAGTTCAACAACTATGTCCAAATGGACAGAGTTGATGAACTCTATCCAAATGGACAGAGTTGATCAACTCTGTCTAAATGGATAGAGTTGATCAACTCTGTCCAAATGGACAGAGTTCATGAACTCATTTGGACAGAGTTGATTAACTCTGTCCAAATGGATAGAGTTGTTGAACTTTGTCCATTTGGACATAGTTGTTGAACTCTGTCCATTTGGACAGAGTTGATCAACTCTGTCCAAATGAGTTCATGAACTCTGTCCATTTGGACAGATTTCATCCACTCTATCCACATGGACAAAGTTAATGGACGACTACCTTCGTCATATACGTATTAACTAAAATTAAAATTATAAGAAATATACACTACTAATTAACATATGCAAACTTTAACTCTGCAATACTATGATGAAAAACGAATATAAGCCATTGACTACAACAAAAGATAAATCACATATTCAACATTTCGGATTATAAAAGGAATTGCATAAACATTTACCTGACAAGGGGCAGCACAGCAAGACCAGACCATGAAGAGACCCTCCAAGAAAATTCCATGAACACCTCCACGAACAGACCTCCACGCCCAACAGACCTCCATGAAGCGACCTCCACGAACAAACCTCCATGTCGAGAGGAAACCAGACAGGTAGCAGGGTGCCAGGATGGCAGATGTACACGTTAGGTGGCAGGGTGACATGGACGGGGATTATGGGCAACGACCAACAAATCGGGTGGCGAGACGGGTGGTGGGAGAAGCACGACAGGATGAGGTCAAATGACTGTAGGTGAAATAATGAAAATGAGGCCGCAGTTGACCTTTTATGCGGAATAATTATTCGACCGAAAAATTAGTCGGTCGAATAATTATTTGGCCGAACAATTATTAGGCCGAATCATTGTTCGACCAAACAATTATTAGGCCGAATAATTGTTCGGCCAAACAATTATGGCCTAATAATTGTTCGGTCGAACAATTATTCGGCCGAATATGTATTCAAACGCCGGTAAACATTACCAGCTGGCTATGCATCGAACAATGATTTGGCCTAATAATTGTTCAGCCAAACAATTATGGCCTAATAATTGTTCGGTCGAACAATTATTTAGCCGAATACGTATTGAAATGCCGGTAAACATTACCGGTCGGCTATGCATTCCATCAAATTAAATGGTTCACCGTTAAAGGTTATTTGGTTGAATAAAGGATTCGTTATTCGGCCAAATAACTATACTTATTCGATCGAATAACATCCGCTATGTTGTTTGGGCACCCGATTCTCACGGAAGTATTACCCAACTTTGCGTTTTCACCCAGGTGTCTCTCTTCGCAGCTGGTAGGGGTTATTTTGGTTTTTTGTTTCTTTAAAGAAGAATGAGATTTAGTCTTTCGATTGGGTCCTTTATTCATGAGCTTGAGAGGGTTTTTTTTAGCCCCCATGGACTCTAGTTTTTAACCCAGAATCAGAGATTATAGCCGCTCAAGTCTCGGTAAGACTGCCTCGTCTCCTACTTCATCTTTGGGGGGGAATCTCTCTTGCGGACATTGGTAATAAGTTGTACGGCGCTACCTCGATAGTGCAGATACAAAAGGGAGTCAATTTACATGTGCCCACATTTGCGTAGAGGTAAATATACAAAAAGTGCTTCCAGAGGCCCTAAAGCTTACTTTAGTAGAATGGATCCACATCCAAGAACTGGAATATGAGCAGATCCCATTGAAATGCAATATTTTCCATGTTTATGTCCATTTTGCCAAAAGATACCCCAACATTTTCGAATCTCGGCACTTGACAATTCCTTCGACACCTAAAGAAGCAAATTTCTAGACAGTCACTATTCAGCGTCGACCTCCCTGGAGAAAGGAGCCTCAATCTTCTCAGCATAAGGATCCTCCTCAAGATCCTCCCCCTCCTCGAGCAGTAATATATCCTCCGTTGGAAAAAAAAGCTTTAAAGTTTTGCAGGAAGTCAAAGGTGAAGAATATGAAGTAGTGAAAGATATCATGCAAGGAGAGACCCCCCAGGTCCTTCCGGTACCTCAGAGACAGTTGTCAGTGCCCCCTCCATGAAAGAAGCTTCTCCAAGCCTTGCTCCTTCAGGCTCCAAAAGAGATGCCCAAACGTTAGACCATGAGACTTCGAGCCAAGAAGGGATCACTTCCTTACTCCCTTCCTCTAGGTCAAAGGGAAATTTCAAACCTGAAGACTTCTCGACCCCTTCTCCTCCCCTCACCAGAGGGCGAAAGACCAACAAAGAACGTAGGGAAAAGGAAGCGGCCTCAAACAATTTGTTAGGCTCTCACAAGCGGTTGGACCCTTTCATTAAGGGGCATTTTACCTAACCTTCTCATTAATGTTTGGCTTCTGCACTCTTCTCTGCTCATAGTTCATGAGAGTTTACTCTTGTAAGAAATTTTTGTCTTTTTCTCAAAAAAGCTCTAGAAGCAAGTGGGATTTATCCCCCAAGATATTCATAAGAAGGTTGACAGTACTGTTAGAGGTCATCAACCCTCTTTAATTTTGTAAGGTTCAGATTCTAGCTAACTAGAAAACCGATTAATGCAACTCTAACTGTTCTTGTAAAAAATAAAACAAATTACTCATCTTCTCCATACTGGGTTGTAAGCACCTCATTACTATCCATACAAATTAGACCTAATATCTGGTAGTTAAATATACCCATGTTCTTTTTTTTCCTTGAATATTTGGTAATTGTATGTATCTATTTTTTTTGGTAGTTTTATATTTTTATTTTTAAACCTCTCTTTATATATATAAATATATAAAATAAAAATTTATAAATAAACAACATTACACTTTCACTAAATTTATATTTGAGTTTATCCTCTCACACACACACAAAAATTAACTCAATATTGCTGGTTGGATGTACCTATGTTCTCTTTTCGTTAATAAATTTTGACTTTGTAAAATTCGAAACCCATTGTTTTGAAATTACCATACACTTCCCAAGAGTATCAAATTTAGCTTTATTTTCACAACTTCAGACTCTATAAAGTTTAGATTTATCGTCAGAACTTCCGACTGTATCGAATTTAGATTTATCTTCACACCTTTCGATTAGACTTTCAAAAAATTATTTTCAATTAATATTTGGTAGTGGGATATATGTATGTCTTTTATTAATACATAAGATTTTTTTTATTTTTAAACTTGTCATTTAACATAGATTTAATTAAGTTATATATATCTATATAAATAATTTGTATAAATTATTATTAGTTTAATTGTTAGAACAAAGTCTTTTAGTTGGATTTACTAGGAGTTGGAAGCAGTGAATTTTAAAAGCATCTGTTTTGTTAAACTTATGTGAGAAGCTCACTCTTAAAGGGAATTTAATTTGGGCGGCTTTATTAAAGAAACCCATACTTTAACCAAATAAACTAGTGAAAATTAACAATTGTTAAATACAATTAATAAAACAAAATATCCAAAATTTAATTATAACTTTGGATATAAATAAAATTTAAAATAAAAAAATATTATATAATATTATAGTGTTTTACATTTACATTGTAACTTACATTTATTTTCTGAAATGATGTAATGAGATCTATTTTTCTTTGGTAACGTCAAATATATTATAGTTTATCTCATTTTGAATTCGAAAATCTCTAATATATGGAAATCTGAAAAACTCCAAATTACAGAACTTTTGAATGTTGAAAATATGGAAATAAATCTTTGGGTAATTGACGAACGTAAATATGAAAAACTCCAAATTACAGAACTTTTGAATGTTGAAAATCTGGAAATAAATCTCAAACATACGGGTAATTGAGGAGTGTAGAAGAGTACATTGTGAAGAGGCTACTTTTAGAGAATATGAGATGAAGTTATATTCCTCTTGAGAATCTATAGAGTGAACATTTTCTAAGCTCCCTCTCTGGAATATTGCATGGAGAATTTAGGTGGAAATTAATCAGACTGCCCAAATAATGATTGATGCCCCCAGACAGCAATCATTGCTATGCAGGAGGGTTATTAATGGTAGCTGAAAGTTTATACAGGTCATTTATTCTTTTGGTTGACTTCGTTTGTAATTAATATTTTAAGCAAAATCCACATTACCATTTGATGCAACTATTATTCTGCGCTAACAATATTCAACATGCAGTAGAGTAATAAATGTTGACTTCGTTTGTAATTATTATTTTAAGCAAAATCCACATTACCATTTGATGCAACTATTATTCTGCCCTAACAATATTCAACATGCAGTAGAGTAATAAATGCTGTGATAGCTGTACTGTGAGTAGTTGAATCTTAAACAGATTGAGATCCAACCATCCACAGTGCAACCTTAACAGTATTTATTATTGAGATCCAACCATCCACAGTGCAACCCTAGCAGCATTTATTACACTGCTGAAAATGCATAGTATTGATGCTAAAAATGAATTTTACACAAAGACTAGAACATTGTGTCATGTCCATATTTCACAATTAGTTCAGATGTTCCTGTTCCTTATCAGTTTACTTCGTAGCTTTTGCAACCTGCTATGGTTGTCCCGAGAGCAAACAGATTAACTGGTACGAAACTATTCCATGAATAAGAAAAGAAGCTATCTAAATTACAAATAAAGGAATGTGTGTATGAACATAACACGATTATTAACCTGTAACAAATAGAACTGTGGATCTAGTCATGGCATAGACTTGGCCGATATTCTTCGAACTTAAGTACGACTTTTGGCCGTTAAAGCTTCAATAAACAAGTCTAAATTCTTATCAGAGGTGCCTCTCTCCATGACCGCCTTAGTCATAACTTCTCTAATAGGCTCGACCTTCAATCTCATTTTTCTCCCTTCTTCTTCATCCATGAATTTCTTGAGGGTTCTTGCTATTTCTTCCCTGCCAACCAGCGTTTTGCAGTTTTGGAAGCTCCTGCTACTCCCACCCAAGTCCATGGCCACTCCCCAGTCATTTACAATCAGCCATCTATTTGTGGATTGATCTGTAAATAACGGAAACGCCAACATGGGGACTCCAAATGATAAGCTCTCAAGAATGGAGTTCCATCCACAGTGTGTAAGAAATCCACCCACCGAAGGATGAGACAAAACTTCAAGCTGAGACGACCATTGAACCACCAAACCCTGATCTTTTGTTTCCTCCACAAATCCTTCTGGTAGTATGTCTTGAATTCCGGAGGCAATGATATCGGGACGAAGTACCCATATGAACGGTTGCTTGCTTTCAAGTAATCCAATGGCCACTTCTTCTATCTGGGCTCTAGAAACATGAGCATAGCTTCCGAAAGAAATATAGATCACTGAATTTTGTGGCTTGGAGTCCAGCCATCTGCTACAGTCGGATTCAGGCCACATGTTGGTTTGTGATGTTTCGTTATTGAGATCTTTTTGGAAGGCTGAAGGAAGCAGAGGACCGACAGACCAAAATGGCTTTCTCAACTGTAAGTCTGCAATAGTTCGGATTTCTAAATCTTCAACGGTATTAGAGATAATCCAGTCGGCTCCTCGAACCGATTGAAACGCTTCATATATCATTTCGTGTGTTCTACTTGATACATCCAATTCCTGAAAATGAGATGGAAGATCTGTTATCTTTAAAGCCGAAACTGCAGGTATGTAGTTTATTACGTTTTCATGCTCATCCTCTGCAAAACCCCAAAACAAGTTTGAGAACTTAAACATTTTCAAACTATAAACTTCAAATAGCTTATGTTCCTCATTCAAAATCAAATCAAATAAAGAAGTATCAATCTAATGGGAAAATAATTACGTACCTTTTTTCAGAAATGGACAATGGCCATTTTCCACCAGCAGATCCAAGTGATAATAGATTGAAAAGACCATTGCTGCCTCCGTCCAGAAAGATGCATGAGAAATCCCAAATTTCTTTGCTACGCGGTCAAGCCAAACAAAAAAACTGTCTGCAATGATACACAATACGGGAGGCTCCTTCTCCATGTGATGGGCGATCAGCTCTTCAACATGCGGTATGATTTTAGTCTGGAAGGATTCTATAAACTCCTGCGCATTCAACGACCTATCAAATTCCAAGGGCAATCCATCGCTAATCTGAGCGGAGCGGATATCTAAACCCAAGCTCTGGGCGTGGGAGAAAGGGTCCTCTCGGTTATGGGCTTTAGCGATGCTAGCGTAACAAGCTTCTGTATGAACAAACGTGACAATAACGCCCTTGGCTGCAAGCTTCTTTGCGAAATTAAACATGGGAGTAATATGCCCCTGAAGCGGAAGTGGAACTGCAACAACATGCGGAGGCCTGCATGATACGCCATTAACACTTTCTGATTCCATTGGTAATCTCTAGCAGCATGCGAGTTATTGCAGTGACGTTCTCTCGTGATCCACCTTAGTCTCTCTTCATATAATCTATCTTCAACTTCCACAATCGTTTTGGTCAAGGGCGTTAACTGTTTTGGTACATAGATTAGTTGGTGGTGCTTGACATAAATAGCCCCTGGTGGGTAATTAGACTGCCCATGTGCAGTTTAAGCCTTGTTACCATGGTTATATTTTTACGAAAATTGTTATATATATAATAGTTTTAGTTTTAGTTGGGCGGGGGTAGGGTAGTGACCAGTCTAATGGTTGTGTGAACAGAAGTTCAATATAAAATTTCTATGGGCAAGGATGAACAGACCTCATCCTCTCCTGTCTGATATTTCCTTTGGTCTTTGCGGTAAGTTTGTTATCCAAGTGGCATAGTAAATAGTTTTTTTGGGGGTTAGAATATAAAAATAAATAAATAAAATATTATTTTCTAAATCATATAATTATAAGTAACTTTTAGTATTTTGTTTATATGTATTTGTTTTTATATTATTTTGTTTTTCTAAAGCAAAGTCAAGGATTATATTATATATATTATTTGTTTTTATATAAATTTTTTTGTTTTTATATAATTTTTTTTTAAAGAAAATTATTTATAAAGGAATATTTATGAGTTTTATAGAGAAACAATACAACTTCATAGTGAAAGATGAGGTTGGATAGTTCCTAAAACAAGGTTGGTGGATTTGTCATCTATATGATTGTTAAAGATGAAAGCTATTTTTTCTTAAAATATCATACTTACTAAAGTTATTTTTTCTTAAAATATCATACTTACATTAGATAGTGGTTTGGTTATTAATATCATTTTGATAAAAAATTCAATATTAACATATCCCAAATCACTACACAAAAATGACTATTTAAATTTATACAAAACATATAATGACATTATTATAAAATCTACCAACAATAAATTCATTAATATTGATCTACTAGTTTTCCTCGAATATGTCTTTCTAAAATGTTTGATATACTAGTTTTCCTCGAATGAATGTTCATTTTAGATTATTATAAAATAGAATGAATGTTCATTTTAGATTATTATAAAATAGATCAACAATAAATGCACTAACGTTGATCTACTAGTTTTCAAAAATATGTCTTTCTAAAATTAACATTTTAGAATACTTGAAACCTATTGGAATTTTCACTATGCCATTTGTCCTTCATTCATATGTAACTTGATTGAGCAATATATTATCATAAAATAAATTAAACCATGTAACAATAATCACATATGCATTTCCATCAATTGTATATATGACTTACATTATTAACATTATAATAATTGAATGCCATTTGCATATTAACATTTATCTAATTATTTGATATGCAACCAAATTATTTGGTCTATTTATTGTTGTTTTAACAAAACAAATATAATCTTTTTACATCGTTATTATGCTTATGTAACACATTGTATGCTCTTTGTCGATAGCATATTTACACGACTTCTTATAAGAGATTTATGTTTGAAAACTGTGGCATTGTAGTTCTTTAGATATTCATTTTTACAAGACTTTGGTATTGTTATTGGTATATTGAATTTATTGTTTTTAACAAAATAAACATAGTCATTTTTTATTGTCATTATGTTTATGTAACATATTGGATACCTTTTGTTGATAGCACAATGGCCTCTTATATAGATTTGTTGGATCATGGTTCTTTAGACACTCAAGAGATCCATGACTTAAAAAGTATCATTGTAATCGTTTGGATACCCAATTTTCTTGACATTCTTCACATAGATATGGCTTCCTCAAATAATAAAGAACATCTAAATTATACGCAAGAATCAAAGTGGTAATGTGGTCAATAATAAGAAAACACATTTCATATTTGATATGCTTACATTGTTTTAAACACAAAAAGACATGTTACATGTTTACTATGTTTTAATAATTTAATAAACAACACATGTATTATTGTTTAGAAGAATGAACACTCTCAAAATCAATGCTTCGATCTTCTGTAAGGCTAGGCAAAACAAATGAGAATGATACATAGGTTTAAGTCCCCAATTTAATTATCACAAATTTAACTTTCATTAGAAATAACATCACTAACAAAACCTTCTCCTTCATGGAATAATTTGAAAGGGTGTTCATTGTGAAAAAACTTCTCCTTCTCCTTCATGCATCCTTTAAATGTTTGTTAGGTTTTTATGTGGGTAAGGTGTTAGTTTTTCATCATATAAGCTAGAATTATGATCTTAGGATCTTTTAACTGGGAGAATAACAAGCACAACAATAAAACATAAGCACATCACAAGAGACAAGAGACACAAAGAGTTTTCCTTGGGGAAACCATAAAGGAGAAAACCTCGCAACTTCCTCAGAGATAGAATCGGCACCAAAACAGTAAAACTAAAAAATAGTAAGATGATCTCCTGATAGCAACAGTCTCTCTCTCTCTCTCTCACTGAGAGAGCTTCTCCTCTCTCACTCATGCGCCCCAATGAGTGAGTGTGAGTGTTGCAAGTGATAAATAGAGAGGCTCACACTCTCTATTTATATTCTTTCATTCACTTGAGGTGCACTCCAACATGTCGGCTTCACTTAACAATTACTTACTAGAGCCGACATCTGTAGGAGTGCCTAATAACCCTAGTGCCCCACCACTTGTGGGGAATTTGCCTCCTCCGACCAATAAAAGGGTAACACAATGGTGGGGACTATTTTCCTGACTTACAATGACTCACCTAGGGTCGAATTCACTAGGATAGTCTAATAACCCAAGGGCCCCACAACTATGGGGAATTTAACCCTTGACCAATAAGAGGGTTGCCCACAATGACTTGACATGGCTTTCTCATTATAGAAAATTCCCAGAATAAACATCGGGGTATGACATGACTCAAATACATTACAATACATTCCGGAATAAACATCGGGTTACAATAGATAAGAAATACAAGTGAATACATTCCAAAGTTACAATTACATCAACATAAGGTGCTCATGTGTGTTAGGTATGTTGCATTTTTTTTAATACAATTTAACATTGTATATGCAACTGGATCGTGGTAAAAAATAGTTTAAATGTATATTGTTGTTATTACGCAAGGTTGTAATTGTGCATTGTTCTCAAATTTATACTCGATATCTCCATGCAATCATAAAAACTATCAAAACTTGGGAAAATTACACATAGAAACATTCTTGCCCACACATGTATGATCACACATAAGACTAAACTATGAAGATCTCAAGAGCCAATATGGAATATTTTTTATATCATGGAAGTTATTTAATACAAAAATAGAAGGCCCTTAGATTGTCTGTCAATGTACATGTATCAAAAACATCATTAATGTACATGCAAACAAAAGCACATCTATCCTAGACTACGCCCCTAAACTCTAACTTCCTCTTGTACAAAAAAGTACGGATTTGTCGTGGACTACACGCTTAATCCTTCGAGGTATTTAATACCTACTCTTTCCGCTTATGTGCAACACTATAGTTGTGTTTTTTTCTTTTTTTTCCTGACTTTGATGCCTGTTGCCTCTATACACTACCACTTTGCATCTCTAGCGACTGCAAATCAAGGATAGTATTTCTTTTTCAAGTAACTGAACTAAGACTGTCGAGCACTAACAAAGTTTAAAAACTTAAAATACAACTCAATTGTACATAAAACAAAAACTCATTGAATCCATTTTGGGTATAGATTCCTCTAGTGTCCTCCTCCTTGTAGAGAGTCTCTCTGCAATGCTTCTATGTGAATAAAAGAGACTATGCCAATTATCTCAACAATTATCAACATGTACATGCATGAGAAAGTACTAACCAATTATCTAAATAATGAACATCTCACCAAAAAGATATGTTCTAGGGAATCACATTGGGTTTCTCCAGTAGAAAGAGGATTCGTAGGTTGAACATCAACCTCGGTCGCATGCACTAAAGGAATAGGGTGTGGCTACATTCACCAAATGCTAAAATAGTTAGACATCATGCATATCAATACACAATATAAATGAACTGTACAAGTACAAATATTCAAGTAGATACCTCTGTGTGACGTATCCCCGTTGTAGATGCAAGATTGAATATAGCATCAATAACCGCGGTAAGGTATGGCACGGAGGACTCTCCTTCCTCATGATGTAAACATGCGAAAATAACATTAAGAAAAACTAGTTGTTAAATGAATAGAAAGCTAACCAGCTACTGCCATCGGAGGCTATGTGTACATTACCATGGAAGTAGTAGGTTCATCGTCATGGACACCTGCTCTTTTTATTGAAGAGGTTTTTCTGGTGTAGACAACACACTTATCTACATTTGGACTACAGGGAGATCCAAACCAAAGAGGTGGTGCACAGATTCTCATTGATGTCTGCAATCATAAAGCGTTACCATAGTTAGAAATGGACATGAATGGATGGCATAATATGTATTGGAAAACTAACATGTTGTAATATACTTACCTCTTCCTGGGACATATCTCCCCCATGGGAGGGATTGCTGCTAGCAATTTATTGACCCCTTACAGAGCCAGATATCACCTACAAGTTTAATAATATATAAATATTAGCAATATATAAAGGAGTGTATAGTAATAAATAATTTGAACAAGATTAAGTCATTAACCATGTACTTACATTCATAAGATAATCATAGAATCCACCTTGGGGGAATTCATTGAGATCAATATCTCTGGCATCTTGTTCAAAATGTGGTTCTTGCAACTTCAAATATGTCAACACCTTCTGGTATTCGAGAGAATCAAGGTATGGCCAGATTACATAATCCATTTAATCATTACATAGGGGCTCAACAACAGCATCATGTCACTTACATGAATTGAATTTAGATAGGGAGGAGAACAATCATTCCTCCCAACCAACCAAACTCCATCCAATGAATATCCATCAAATGTTTATCAACAATATTGTTATAAAGGCTATATAAATTAGAATATACAATATTGTATTTAAAATATTATAAATCCAACATTGTATATCTTAATCACTACTCAAAAATGTACATGAATTGCTTTTTATTAAAAAAATTATTGTGAAAAACATTGATTTTTCTCATAATTGTATACGCATGTAAAATATTATATGAATATGCATAACATCGCATGGCATAGTAATTATTGAAATTGTGTTTTTCCATTTTCCATAACTCAACTGACTTGATCCTTTCTTAGGGAATTTGACAAACATATCTTCATAACTATTTGACTCACGACTCAGTCTTATATTCCTTTTGAGAATCTATAGATTGAACATTTTCTTTTCTCTGGAATATTGTATATAGAAATTTTAGGCAGAAATTAAATAGTGTGCGACAGAGTAATGATTGTTGTGGTAGGATCATTAGTAACGATTGGATTTCAAGGTGCTAAGATCCAATTACTACCAACAATAAACCTGCAGCAACAATCATTGCTATGGAGTAGGATTATTAATGGTGGCAGAAAGTTTATACATGTAATTTATTCTTTAGGTTGACTTTGTCTGTAGTTAATATGTTAAGCAGACTCCGCATTACCCTTTGATGCAACTATTGTTCTGTAAATTGCTGATAAAATGCATGATATTGCTGCTAAAAATGAATTTTACACAAAGATAATGGGGCATTTTGTCATGTCCATATTTCACAATTAGTTCAGATGTTTCTGTTCCTTGTCAGTTTACATCACAACTTTTGCAACCTACTATGGTTGTCCCTTCAATCTGGATCACCTAATCAAACTAGCCATGTCTAGCTTTCTTTTTGTTAGTAATTAGAACTTTGAAACTATTTGTAAACAACTTGGATCAAGAGCCCAATTATTTCTAATTTCTTGGTTAAAGTTCACAATTTCATGAAATCCTTGTCATGCTAAGCAAACAAATTAACTCGTACGAAACTATTTCATGAATAATAAAAGAAGCTATCGAAATTACAAATAAAGGAATCTGTGTATGAATATAAGATGAATATTAACATGTAACAAATAGAACTGTGGATCTAATCATGACATAGACTTGGTCAGTATTCTTTGAACTTAAGTACAAATTTTGGCCGTTAAAGCTTCAATAAGCAAATATAAATTCTTATCAGAGGCGCCTCTGTCCATTACCGCCTTCATCACTACTTCTCTAATAGGCTCGACCTTCAATCTCATTTTTCTCCCTTCTTCTTCATCCATGAATTTCTTGAGGGTTCTTACTATTTCTTCCCTGCCAACAAGCATTTTGCAGTTTTGGAATCTCTTGCTACTCCCACCCAAGTCCATGGCCACTCCTCAGTCTTTTACAATCAACCATCTATTTGTGGATTGATCTATAAATAATGAAAATTCCAACATGGGGAATCCCAATGATACACTCTCAAGAATGGAGTTCCATCCATAGTGTGTAATAAATCCACCCACAAAAGGATGAGACAAAAATTCAAGCTGAGATGACCATTGAACCACTAAACCTTGATCTTTTGTTTCCTCCATAAATCCTTCTAGTAGTATGTCTTGAATTCCCGAGGCAACGATATCAGGATGAAGTACCCATATGAATGGTTTCTTGCTTTCAAGTAATCCAATGGCCACTTCTTCTATATGGGCTCTAGAAACATGAGCATAGCTTCAGAAAGAAATCTAGATCACTGAATTTTGTGGCTTGGATTCTAGCCATCTTCTACAGTCGAATTCAAGCCACACGCTGGTTTGTGATGTTTCATTATTGAGATATTTTTGGAAGGGTGAAGTGTAATATCCCCTTACAATGCAACCTAAAGACATGAAGAGTGAGTAAAATGCACTGTAAGTATTTCAAACTCCATTTCGTGAATGAAACTAATGAGGTAGGCGACTGAAAAAAATTTGCACGACTGAAACGAATATTGGGGATGAATCCATTAAGGGGAGGGTGGTTTGACTAGGAAGCCATGTCGTCATATGATGGGTGTCATCTTAAGTGTCATGGAAAATAGAGCTTCTCTTTTGGTTTCATCGTCCTTATAAAATAACATTAGTAGCTAAGTGATGCATGTTTTGTTAGTAAACTCCTAAGGTCTAGATTGACCTTGTTAATCAAAATATTACTATTGCTATATTTGTTGGATAGCATGACATTCACAAATATGTTGTGAAATACTTTGTAAACTCCATTTTATTAAGGAGCTTCTGAGAAATTTGATTTAAACTTTACCATTCATAAAGTTAAACTAGAAAGAATAGCATTACCTATATAATAGATGCATATAGGAATAAGAGACTAATTATTATAAAAAGGGGAAAAGAAGAAACTACTTAGTATTGGTATAGACCCATACATCCCTTATTAAATAATGAAAGATGCGATCAATCCCTTATATGAAACTACGATAAAGAAGAAATAGTATATTTAAACTGTTTTGAATTTTGGGGCAAAAAGGCCCGCCCAGACCCGCTTGGCACCTTTTTCTCCCATTTGTTCTCCTCCCATCAGCTTGTGGATATTGCTCCGGATACTGCGGGACCTACCTGGCATAATGGCCGCACGGGTGATGATGGCATAAGCAGGCGTATCGATAGGTTATTGCTTTCCTCTACCTTGTTAGATCAAATTCCATTATATAGGACTTGGACTTTGCCTTCGGCTTTATCGGACCACTATCCGGTTGTCCTAGAACAGAGGGATTTTTCTACGCCATGTATTTACCCCTTTAAGTTCAACCACTCATGGCTTGCTTTTGATGACTTTACAAAGATGATCAGGAAATAATGGCCTCTCCTTCCCTAGGACTCGGCCTATTATGGAATGGAGTCTTTCTCCAGAAAGCTCAGATTACTAAAGAAAAAGATCAAAGACTGGACACATCATAAGTCCTTTGAGATAAAGGATAAAAGATTCCTATTAGAGACAGAAATTAATAATCTCCTATCTTCTTCCCCTTCGGGCATTCTTTCCAATGAATCTCACACCACTTTAAACTCTCTCCGATCTGAGCTCAAGAAGCTGAGGGATCATGAGATCCTCACTGCCAAACTCAAGAGCAGGATGATTTGGGCTACTCTGGGTGACTCTAACAACAAATTCTTTCATTCGGTGGCCACTGCTAGGAAAAACCACAACGCAATCTAGGGTCTAGAGGATGAGAGAGGTAATTTGATTGACAATGAGCAAGACTTAAAGGATTTGGGAGTAGGACATTTCAAAAATATTTTCAGGGATGATAACCTCACCTCCATCTCTGCTCAGATGAAAATTATCAGCCTCTTTCCTTCCTACATTGGGCATGAGGATCGGTCTAACTTTTCATCCAGGGTCACGTTAATTGAAATAGAAAGGGAACTCAAGTCCTTTAAGAAGGACAAAGCACCTGGGCCCGATGGGTTTCCTGTAGAGTTCTTTCTAGCCTTTTTTGACCTTTTGGGGGAAGAGCTGGTGAATTTAGTGGAAGATGCACGTTTGGCTGGGAGAGTCCTTCCCTCTTTAAACTCGACTTTCATCACTCTAATTCCAAAAATTGACAAACCTTCAACCTTTGCTGATTTTCGTCCTATTTCCCTCTGCTATTTGATTTACAAGCTTATAGCCAAGGTTGCTGCGCTACGTCTTAAGCCCTTTCTAGATCTTTCTATTTCCCCCCAGCAATTCGGGTTCCTAAAAAACCCCTAGATATCGGAGCCTATTGCCATTACCCAAGAAGCCCTTCACTCAATCAGATCTAGAAACAAAAGTGCTCTTGTCCTCAAGATTGATCTCACAAAATCCTTTGACAGAGTAAATTGGTCATTTATCAGGCTCATCCTTCTGCAAATTGGCATGCCTCTGGAAGGTGTTAACTGGATTATGGGCTGCATAACCTCGGTAAATTTTTCTCTTCTTATCAATGGTTCCCCTATCCATTTCTTCACGACTTCCTGGGGCATCAGACAAAGATGCCCTCTCTCACCTCTCCTCTTCATCTTAGTGATTAAAGGCCTCAGTCTTCTTATTGAGGATGCTCACAAACATGGTAAGGTAAAAGGAATCAAAATTTCCAAAGAGTTCTCCCTCACACACCTACTTTTTGTAGATGATGTGATACTTTTTGGGATTGGTACCTATGAAGAATGGCTAGCTCTCAAGGTCCTTCTAGACATATTTTACGAAGCTTCTGGAATGATTATAAACTTCGATAAGTCTAGTTTCCTCTGCAACAATTTAGATGATGGAATGATAACCACAATCACTCGTACCTTGCCTTAGAAGACCCAGCCCATGATCACTGGGTTTAAATATCTTGGATATTTTATTAAACCCTCGGGTTACCTTGTAAAAGACTGGTTATGGCTCATAAAAAAATTTGAAAACAGGATTTCACACTAGTCCTTCAGACTTCTTTCTTTGGGGGGGAGGCTGGTACTTATCAAATCAGTTCTTACTAGCATTCTGGTGTTTTGCATGGAATTAGTCCCCATTCCAAAAACCATTCTGGGGAGACTAAAAAGTCTGATTTTTTACTTCCTTTGGGGCACAAAGGGGAACAAGAAAAAGTTTCATCTGGTTGATTGGACAACCTTATCCAAACCCACTTCTCTGGGGGAATGGGGAATAAAAAATCTGGAATGGTTTAGCATATCACTAAGAATCAAATCCTTCTGGCAAGTTCTATGTGGCAACGGTCTCTAGTTCAAATTTATTACGGCAAAATATTTGAAGAAGAACACAGTGCTATCCTGGATTCGTAAGAAGGATTTCTCAGTCACTGGTGTATCCATTATCTGGAAAGGCTTCATTAATCTTGTCTCCTGGCTAGGTTGCGGTTTAATTTGGATGGTAGGTGATGGCTCTAACACTAGAGTTGGCCTGGATCCGATTACAGGATTGGATGCTTGTTTTACTCTGCCATTGGACCTTCGCATCTATTTGGAAGATTATGGTATAACTTCGCTAGCTCATGCCAGAAATTACTCTCCGGAAGCCACTTCTTACTGGCTCACTGCTTCTAACTTGGATTTAGGCGGTGATTGGTATAATTTTTGGAATGATTATATCAGTGGGATTGAACAGGGAAGAATAAGACTTGGGTCAAATCCAGACTATTTGTTATGGTCATATAAGAATTACACGGGCCCAATTATGGTAGCGATAGCATACGACTATGTGGCAAATCACTATTTGGATTCTCATGTTGAAGCTCGTCCCCTCCATCGGGCTCTATGGAAACTCAAAATACCTGAGAAGATTCACTGCTTCATATGGCTTCTTACAAATAACAGAGTATTAACCTGGGACCAGCTCAAAAAAAGGGGATTTCAAGGTCCCAGTCTCTGCATTCTCTGCAAAAAAAATGAGGAATCGGCTCAGCATATGTTCATGGAATGTACTTATACAAAGAATGTCTTTCAAGCTATTTTATGATCATTTTGGCACTTGGTATCTTCTTAATACCTTAGTAGGTTCTTCTGTTCGACAGTACCTAGATTGTTGGTTACGAGTACATACCATAGATTCTGCATATCTATATCTGCCTTGTTTTATCCTCTGGGATGTCTGGAAACAACGAAACAGGTTTATTTTTTAAGGTTTTACCCCATCTGTATATGGGGCTCTTCAACAAGTTGAAGTTCTACACCATACCTTCTCGGTGCCTATTAATAAGCTTAAGAAAAGAATTATTGATTTTCCACCTAAGATATACTATCCAAGTGGTTTTTTCGATGGTGCAGCCGCCAAGAACAAAGGGGGTGCAGGTTTTACATTACTTCTAAGCAGCTCCCACATTATTCAGTTCTCCATGGGATGTTGAAGATGTACAAATACAAAATCTAAGTTGATGGCTTTATGGGCACTCCTTACAGTTTCAAAGTTCATGGGTATTCCTCTTCTCTCTATCTATGGTGACTCCCTTGTCATCATACAATGGGCTACGGGCAAGAGCAATTTGAACTTTCCTTATCTGAGTCACTAGTGTGATGAAATAAAAGAACTTCTGAAAAAATTTCTGGGAATGATCTTGAAACACACTTACTGTGAGCATAACCAGATTGCTGATAGTCTCTCTAAAAAGGCTCTCCTTCTGGACTCAGGTTATGGGGAATTCAAAGAAGTCCTGAATGATATTTTTATTGAATATGGTAACTTTCAGTTATTTTAGATGTGCTGTGATATTTCTTTAAGCACACCTTTTATTTGTTTTGATTAAGACACAGTAATTCCATGTAGAGATGCTCAGTTATCTATTATGCTCACGATCTTTGTTGTTTCTGACCCTTTTTGGGAATGATAAATATCTGACATGTTTATACAAGAGTGATGAAAAAGCATGATTAAACAACAGGCTTGTGCTATATCAACTATGTCTTGATGACATCTCAGTAGAGAGGAATACCTCTATGATTGAGATTCTTCTTGTAAAATGATCGTATGATATGATGATCTTTGATTCAATAGAATAACAAGATCTGGAATTTTTTCTTATGAAAAAAAAAACTATTTTTATTTAGTGGGGAAGTCACATAAATATTAGTTGTATCTTCCAAAGTTATGGCATTATTTAACCTTTAATTCATAAGGGAAGGGGGTTGTGAGTGGAAATCTGCATCCTGGTTAAAGATCCTTTTTTTCGTAATTAGTGTCGAGCCTCCTTTTGTTTTGGGGAATCCTCCTTGAAAATCGATATCGTTGTTTGGGTAATTTTTCTTTTTAACCTATCTTGGTTATGGAGTAAACTGACATTGAATAAATGAGACAGGCCGATCCTTGTCATAATATTTATGTATGTTATGGGGAAAATGTATCACTACCTCAGGTCAGTCAAACAACGGACTTGGTGAGGTTTGTTTCCCGCAATTCCAAGTAGGACCTATGAGTTACCTAGAATTTAGGACCTTGCGGCTAAATGAATGGAGGAATCCAAGAGATTGGTTGTTCTTCCCTCCTAGTATAAAGAGGAGAAAAAAACAGTGGAAAAGGAGCATGCTCTTTCCAATCTACATGTTTGGAAGTATTAGGGTTTGTTGAAGAAAAGTATGGTGGATCCCATTTGGATACTTTTGTGACTAAGGGTTGTTTGGATCAAGATGGGAGACCTTGAAGGTGTATATTATACTCGTCCTGCATGCTCTATGTGAGTACGATGTTACTATAATTTCAGGAGTGGAATTGTATGTTTCGATCTGTAGCAAGTACTCGTTAGGAAAATCAAGATTTATGTCATAGGTTTTCCCAAAAATGTTTGCCACTGATCTAGGATCTAGAGAACACATAAATGGTTTCCAGGAATCACCCGCAATTGATCTGTGGTGAGTGGGTTTTTGTTATTTAACTTTCTTTATAACTGGGCAATACATTTACCCAAAATGCTTGCGTCTAATCTGTGATACTCAGCATAAGATTTATTTACATCGAAAATGGTAGACATAGATTTGTTGTTAGCATTTAAGACTTTGCATTGTCTTCCCAAACATCGGCAAACACATACGACCCAACATTAATTTGATTCCAGTATGGTTTATTGTGATATACCACTGTGATTTTGACAAATCTGGGTTGACTTCCATCATCCCATCAGTCCCAGGAAGGCGATTTAAAGAATGATGATGGTTTTGTATGCTTTTCCATTTGAATTACAGTTTGGTGCCTTGTATGTGTTTCTTTTCCTGTGAAATACCCCTTTCAACATGGTCTGCATTATGATGATCAATCGTGGCTGTGATTTGTCTTGTCTGCTTGTTAGTTAATCATAGATTAGGGAAGGGTTTTCTAAATGAGTGTAAACCTGGACTACACGTTATCCTTATCTCCAATTTTGAATATGAACCCAGGAGCATTTATATACCATTATCACCCTTTAGATACGTTTTGACCTTTGTTGGTGCCTGGCTATTTTCGTCTGCATTTTTGGTTATTTAGTCAAAGATCAAAGCGACCATGATGGAAGCTGTTGCATCTTTCCATTGATGGTTTGATCTCTACTACAACTCCTTCCTTAGCGTTGTATTTCTTAAATCCTGAAATCTCAATCATAGAACTCTTATACGCATCAATGAGATAAGCGACTGAATAAATTTGTAGGATGGTATTTCAGTACTTACATGGGGATACAGGTACATGATGGAAAATGGGTACCACTGTATGTTGTTGATGCTCATTTTCCCTTAAAAATATGACATAGCAGGATCTCCCTATTGAACGGACGAACCCCCCGCTTGTTCCTAAGTGTAGATTTGTTTTTGGCCAACATGCATTGAAGATAGTGAAATAGTTACAAACCTTATCAGATTGTAGTGTATATATGGGTGTGCACCTCTTAGATAAAGTTGCACATTGTTTTATGCTGATTGGATCCATTTATATTTCCACCATAGTTTTGTATGTTTCATTCTCAGGGTTGGAATTATCGATAAAGTCATAATGTGAATACAATACCTTCTTTATAGAATGCACTTCGAAATATTTGTAATACACAAGTTTAATGCCCAAGTCGGAACCATGGCAGGCTAGCTCAGCTTTTTATATGTGAAAGATAATAAATCAACAGAAGCTGAAGGGTTTTAACTACATTACGCGGAAGGGTGAAAGACCCACATGATGGATGAGAATGAAATTCTTAATCAATCGCTAATATATATATATATATATATATGAGTTAAAGAAAGGTCCTTAATTTAAGGTATGATAACCTAGTTAGAAAGGTTTTGGGAAATTTTCTCTTAAGCCTAAACTTATAAAATCTATGGTTGTAATGATTAGAGAAAGGAGTCTTACAAAATGATGGATACATGGTCTACAAACTCTATGGGAGGTTTTGGTGTCCATCCTTTTTATAATATGACCTTTCTTGCTTGAACAATGTATGGCAAGGGTTTATTTGGAAATCAATCATTAGGAATGTTATAATGACTATTCCTCATGGGTATGGTATCTTTTAACTTAAATGTACCTTGGTTTGAAAATTTGGAGAGTTTTGATTTCTCCCTGAACCTTAGTGGATTCGTCGCCCAGCTCGGGGGTGGCCTTAGAAGGGTAAACATACATCAAATAAAGCCTATGGTTGGGAAGAAATTCATGCACACCATCTCCGTCGCCAAGCTCAAAAGAAGTACTCTTAATAGTTAGTTTTATTTATCGATGTAATTACCTGGTATATAAGATTTAAGTTCTTGAGTTTATAGTACTAATATGCATGTTAATTTATATAAAGTGGTGATTGGAGGAGCTACATGTCAAATGGTGGAATAACTATCAAAAGATAAGTGGAAAGTGAATTGTTGTATAGATGCATAATCCTTAGTTTTAAGTTGTTTCTATCCTCTAAACAGTGTTAATTATGTTGGTTGTCCCACGCAGGATTCATGCGTCAACTTGGATTGTTACAAGGATATAGTACCAGGATGGTAACTTGTCATGGGGAAATCTCTGCAACCTCTCGAAGGGATAATTGTTAATTTCTGCCCCAATCGAGGGATATTCTAGTGACTAATGAAGTAGTTGTATCTATTCTAAGCTCCAATAAGATTCACTCGTGTGGATTTGTATTAGTGTGTTTGCAATTGATGGGTTCTTCATTGAATTGCAATTATGTGATTATTGATTGGGGTATTATTTTCTTACCCCTATGTGGCAATAGTATCGTCAATAGTATAGCCTTTGGTAAACTAACCAGGGAAACAATTTGAGTATATGAATAGATCATAATGATAGACTCCCAATAGGCTAACATAGTTGACTTGTTGGTTATAGCTAAAGAAAAATTTTAACCCCATTTTATAAGAGTTTTACACATAGTATTTTTTTCAGGTATGTTAGATGAAGGAAGCAGAGGACCCACAGACCAAAATGGATTTCTCAAGCGTAATTCTACAATGGTTTGTATTTCTAAATCTTCAACGGTATTAGAGATAATCCAATCGGGTCCTTGAACCGATTGAAATGCTTCATATAGTATTTCGTGTGTTCTACTTGATACATTCAATTCCTAAAAATAAGATGGTTATCTTAAATCCAAACTCCATAAGAAAAGGTCATTGGAAAGTTTAAGAATAATGAGGGGTGGAAAACATATATAAATTGTAATATTGGAGTTAAACAAGGTTTTCCCCTCTCCCCTACCCTTTTTGGAATTTACATTGATAAGATAGAAAAGTGTTTAGAAGAAGCGGGTTGCGTGAATACAATCTTAGCTAGGATAGTTATCATCCTGCTAGTTTATGCTAATGATATTGTTCTTATGGCAAGGTGTCCTTTTGATCTCGGTAAACAATTAAGAATTCTTAAATATTTTTTCTCTAGCATGGGTATGACTGTTAACACGGACAAGAAAAAAATCATGATTATAAACTCTGAGAAAGACACCTATATGCAAATTTTATTTATGATAATAGAAATCTAAAGGAAGTGACTTCTTACAAGTATCCCAGAAATCGATATTCATCACAAGCTAAATTGGAACTGTAGGGCGAAAACCTGAAGTTGGGTGACACTTCTGTGAGAATTGAGTGCCTGAGAAACATAGCGGACGTTATTCGGTTGAATAACTATATTTATTCAGCCGAATAATGGTTTTATTCGGTAGAATAACTATAGTTATTCGACTGAATAATGGATCCTTTATTCGGATGAGTAAATTTTAATGGTGAACCGTTCAATTTGATGGAAAGCATAGCCGACCGGTAATTTTTACCCGAGTGTCAAGGGTGAGTGCAAGAAGATGATGGACCTTTTTGGCGCGTTAGATGCAATAGAAACCTGAAAAATCAGGCATCCCTCAACTTACTTGGATTTTTTGAGATACTTATGCAAAATATCTTGCATTGAGTAAAAAACATGAAATGTAGGAATTTGAATCACCTTTCCGAATATATAACTTTTATGTATCGAAAATTTGCATAGTTATGTCAAATTTCATTTTTCCTAACAGGCACTTTTTATTTTTCAGGGAAATTATAAGGTATATGTTTTTGTGGGTGCAGCCTTTGAGGGCCTAAATGATCGAATCAAGCTACACAAATTGACATCCATGTAGAGAACCCATAGCACGAGTGCGGAATTATTTTTCGAAAATTAAATTAGTAATTTTATAATATTTTTATAATTGTCTAAGTGAGAAAACCTCGAAAATGGTACGTGTTTTGTGGGTGCAGCCTTTGAAGGTCTTAATGCAAAAATCGTGAAATGGGGTTTTGATAGAATGTATAGGTTAGTGTCTACTTGTGCACCATACAATTTTTGTTTGAAGTGATCAAGAATTGAAAAAGTTATAGAAGAAACACTACCAGTGTGTTTTTTGAGTTGAGGAGTGATGACAGAAGATAAATAAGAAAAAAATAGAAAAAATTATGTATTCTTGTTAAAATTTACATATTTAGAATCTGCAAAAAAAACCATATCTGTTTCTAAAATTTCATAAAAAATGGAGGTGTGCAGCACAATCAGACGAACTGTTAAACATGAGCATATTGAAAATATGGATATAATGCTGAATTTGCCATGGTTTATCATACTCCAAGGCACAGGCATGTTGAATCCGAAGCAAAGTACAAAGCAGACACATAGGCATAGGAATTCCACGAAAGCATGGGTGGAGGCTCGGCCTTATCATTTGGAGGGAATAAAAATTTGAATTAAAGAAAACGCGCGCGCGATTTAACACTACAAAACGCGTGCGCGTTATATCCACACAAAACGCGAGCACGTTATGTTCATATAAATCGCGTGCGTGATATGTGAAACCAAAAAAATAGCGCCAACATAATTTTGACATAAAGCTTGGAATCATAATGCTTCCATTCTTCAAGTTGGTGTACACTCCACATATAACATAAGCTTTGTAGGTTCATTAATCTAAAATACATCAATTGGTATCACACAAATGATATAGAATGTGTGTGTATACTATTACTACTAGAGGTATTAGTATTAAACTAGTTACTAATTGTACACTGATTAGTGATGGAGAGAGGGATCATCATCACCGTCATCATCACCATCGTCATCATCATCATCATCACCATTTCCATCATTGCCATCATCATCATCATCATCATCATCACCATCAACATCATGAACATCGTCATCATCATCATCACCATCATCCTCATCATCATCACCATCAACATCATGTACATCATCATAATTCATCATCATCATCATCATCATCACCTTCATCATCATCATCAACATTCATCATCATTCATCATCACCATCAACATCGTGAACATCATCATCATCATCCTCATCATCATCACCATCAACATCAACAACATCATCCTCATCATGAACATCATGAACATCATCATCATCATTCTCACCATCCTCATCATGAACATCATCATCATCATCCTCATCATCATCATCATCCTCACCATCCTCATCATGAACATCATCATCATCATCCTCATCATC
>LPNX010545751.1:305204-320321 GCA_001517045.1 Pseudotsuga menziesii | reverse complement strand
TTCTAGAGTTGTTTATGCCCATAGGACTGCCCAACATTGCTCCTAGTGTGACATTGAAAATACCAAGTTTGTTCTGGAAGGCCTAAATAGGTCCAATTCACCTTGGTGTATTGGTTTATTGTTAGATGAAGGCCTTCTCTCGTTATTTGAGGAACATTCTCCCTTGGAGACACATGCATAAGGGCAATGTTCAGCCCTACCAAAGGAGAAAGTGATCATTTGAAGCATGCTTACACTATTTTATACACCATTTCATGAGAGATATTACATGCTTGGAGGTTACTTACTGAGTTGGTCCACTTGGAAGGTTGTTCACATGGTTCATGCCCTATTTTGTGAAGAACGATTTTGTATTCGGGGGCTACTTTATAGATTGCCTATTGTGCACATGCTTGGCATCTAGGGCCTACAAAGCAAGTTGTGTTTTACTCCAAATAGTGTTATGATGTATAGGAATCCTACAAAGCTAATTGACTCAACAATGAAGTAGGTTTAGAGTCTAGATGTTTATATTTCTAGGTTAATTTTTTTTTTGAATTGAAGTGTCATGTGTGTGGCCTGTGCATTCCCACATTCACTTGGTCAATTTAGTACGGATTGGGATGAATTGACCATTTTGTTACCAATCTATTCCGTCATACCCTAATTTGCTTGGTTCGATACCAAACTTGTCACTCCAATCGTTTCAAAGACCGAGTTAGCTCGGTTGGGGGTCAACTCGGTTGACTCAGCCACCTCGGTAGAAAAACTCTTGATTAAATCTGCAACTATTATTGTTGAAAAGGGGTTAGGCCAGTAAAATGAAAAGGCAATGTTAGGAAAAGGAAATGCAAGCAATAAGTGATAATGGAGAATTGTATGTAACTAAAAGAGGGGCATACATAAGAATTCTTAGGGCATACATAAATTTTTGCATACAATCCCATTAGTATCATAAATTATGGGAGAGATCAGAAAAACATCCCTACACAAATATTAACCGATAAGTATGATTTTGGTGTTTCATTTGGAGAATAAAATCCTATAACAATAGTTGTTATTATGACTCTTAAAGGGTCCTAGATGAGATCTGTGCACTTTTAGGCAGTTCAAATTTCAAGCAAAAGAAACCATCAACAACAAGTATGTGCACCCTAGAAAACATGGAAAAGATCATAAAACATATTAGGTAAAATGGATAATCATCTACAACATTACAAAATCATTCATGGGAAAACTAAAAACCACTTAAAGGAGATATGTTCTTTGAAGGAGATAGTCCATTAAAGGAGAACCTCCAGGTTTTGTATAGACATATATTGGCATAAATTGCAGTGTTATATGTGATGCATATGCATAACATATCGTCTCAAGCTTGACAACGTTGAAAAGCCAAAGTACAATGGCCACAAGTGTCACATGCCCCAATTTTGTAAAAATAATAGTATCATATTTGATTTTATTCCAAGACATTATGTTAAATTTTATGCTAAAGTTGTAATTGATGACTCAGCAAAGTCAAGGATGTTGAATGTAATTATGAATGTTTTAATTATAAATAAATAAAAAGGGGAGACAACAGCTTGGGAGAGTTGTTAAAAGAGTGTTTACTGGTCAAATTGGTGGAGGAGACTGGGTGGAGAGCAAATAGACAAGTGGCAGCATCCTCAAACACTTCCAATGTTGCAGGTGGCAACCTCCCTACATTTGGGGTCATGATCCCCCAAGAAAGTGGGATCAGAGCAGGTGGCTCAATTAATGGCAACTAACCCAAAAAGACCTAGGCAATCTTAATAAAAATGCCCATTGAAGAGAGATGAGGCTGCTCATTCCAAGAAGAGAATCATTCAGGTGAATGTACTTCAAAGGATTTCATTGGGAAGGGAATTTATGGAAGGTGTTTGAGGGGTAAACTGCAGAGAATGATCTAGTACAGCTATTCAGCTGAAGGATCTTGCTGTTGAGTGCAAAGTTAGTACTGAGTCATTGGACTAGTATTTTGTTGCTTGCTCCACCAGTTCCCAGCCAAGGAGACCAGGAACAGGCTCGGGGGTCCTAAGAAGACGATGTTTGAGCGCTCTCCAGGAGTTGGTAGGGAGGAACGGCCTCCCAACACTATTTTCATCCAGCTTTAAACAGGTTCTACAGTCTTTTATTTGTTGTGTTAAAAGTTTATTTTTGAGAATGAATGAATAATGAATGATTTACATGCTATGTAGTGAACTGTTAGAAATTATAATCTTTAGTTGTTGAATGTTGAATATGTATTTGGATGAGATAATCCTACCTATGTTTTTCCCCGTCTGGAACAAACCAGACCGTACTCTAGCACAAGTAGTGTGTTTAAAATAGATGAAGATATGATAGAAATATGGATTGAATAGAGCTATTTTGTATTTTAGAACAATGGAGTAATTTATTTATGTATATAGATGGTTTCAGGAAAGAATACTAATCTGTCTAGTTAATTTATTGTTTAAAAACCATAATATTATATTAAGCATGCTAACAAAGAAATAATCATAATACTTTACAAACAATAGGTTTATTTTCTTTTAACAAGTTGATTACTGTAAATAGGTTATTTATCTTATTCAGAATATTTCTGTAAAATGAAAACTACTAACCTGTCACTTAGGTAAAAGATTTCACTTAGATAAACACTCGTTTATTTCTGTGAAGACAGAATGAAGTCATTTTACATAGTAATTTAATTTTTCATACTGCTTAACTATTTCTACAAATGTTCACATTTCAAGTAGGGTAATTCTAGTATAGGTCTTATTATAGATAAATTAAGAACAACAATTATAATAATGTAACAAGGAAACAATAACAAAACCTATCTATGTACTTATAAAATAGACTGAATGCAATGGTAAATAATATTTAATAAATATTATTTATATATGAACAAATTCATTTAAATAAACTAAACAAAAATTAATTATAAAAGAAAATACAGGGTCGAAACCCTTATAGTATTAACATTATAAATACTAACATTATAATTTATAGTATTAACATTGTAAATCATAGTAATAACATTGTAATTAATAATCAGATAAGCAATAATCCAAGGATTTGGATTTATCTAGTATTCTGAACTTTCAAGCTATAAAATATTATTACAGTCCTGTAAGGACAGAGAGATATAACATTGAAAGCATAAAAACTATACACCTGTAACAAACAATTAATTTCACATTATTATTGAACTAAAACCTACAGAATAATTAAAGAAATTATTTATACACAAGTCACTAACAAGATTAACCCTTGCTCGAATATCCGAGCTTATAAACAATTATTATAATAGAAAGAAATAACAAAATAGAATGTATTAATGCAAGATAATTTTAACAAGTAAAGATTTCTTTACACAGTCGAAATAGGGTAAGAACCCTCGTATACAAATTACAGTAAGAGCATCAAAATAACCAAGTCCGAGCTCAAGAAGAGTTAAATCTCTTTACTTAAAGTTTTAACAGAGAATGGCTTGACAAACCACAAATATTTTTACATAACTATACACAAAAATAGTAAACCAAAAATTTACAAGTCACGGCATAAACCAAAAAATCCTACTAATAGCAAGGGTTTAGTAAAAACTAAACAAGCAAACCGAGAAACAGTAAACCACGAAGGGTCACTTGCAGGCCACGACCAATTGAAACCGTTCCATAAAGAACTAAACAAGCATGAATTGCCATGGGTTGACCAGGGCTTACCCGTAAGCAGGAAGTCGACCCTACTCATTTGTATCAGCTGCAAAGAGGGTTGTAACCCGTCACCTACAAAGATAAGAATCCACAACATTAGCATTGTGCATTATATCATAACTGAGTTAAGAACAAGTTTAAGAACTGTTAAAAAGAACTTTTCTTACCTGGAAGCGAAGGTATTGTAGCCACCAAGAAACAGGAGCGCAACCACCAGAAAAACGAAGAGCCAACACTTCATATATCCCGTGACAGAGATGGTTCAATGTATGCACAAACCACTGCTAGCAGAAGCAAGGAGAAGGGAGCAACGACCAAGCAAGAAGCGGATGGTGAAGCTCGCACTGTCACCACAGTGTGAAGCATGAGAATTCACACTCTCAAAAACCCTTTGACAAAAACCAAACTGTAACAGAAGTAAGTAACCCCTTTAAATAATCCCAACAGGCAGGCCGTGGAGGAACAAACCAAAAACAACACATAGTCCAAGCCGTAAGCTAAATGTCACCGCTCTCATCAAAATTTTGCCAGGATAAATTCACAGTGCAAGCAGAGGTTCGAGGACGAAGAAGGTAGACTAAATATTGTAAACCAGGACGCGAAGTTCATTATTTACATAGTAGGGTAATCATGGCGGCCATGGAATAGTTGCAGAGCGGCTCGAAGGCCTGAAATCGATGGAGGAGAATGACAAAGTCTAGGGTTACACCAACCCTTATACTCCCAACACTTGGCCGAGAAGGAACCACGTGGTCTCACAAATTATTCAACCATGCAGTGGGTCGATTCTATAGTCCCTGCATGCCAAATGATTTCCAATTATTCAAAACATAATTAATGCACAATCATATAGTATTGCAATCATTCAAAGGTTCCGCGTTATCATGGAGTCAACCTACGGTTGCATGGGCTTAAAACCATGAACCTCGCATCATTTACAAATTTATCATATAGCCATCATTTAGTTCAAAACGATGGTGAATACAAAGTCTTTTATATACAAAACAATACACATAAACCAATCGATGAAGTGGACTAACATCTCATCCCTTCTCCATAACAAGTTATAATGTAAACTTTTTAAATTGATATGTTTTTTCATATTAAGCTTTTGGTTGACCATGAAATCAACGAAATCTCATAATCCATATTCATGCTCAAGGTATTTTTATGCATAGAAGCTTTAGTTTATCACTAATTGTTTATCCATTATTTCATAACATCAATAGTATAGTTACAAATATTGATAAGCCTTGAGCTATCGAAACTAAGTCTTTGGAGTAAATCTTATGATACTTGGAAGATACTAATTAAAAGACTATTTCATCATCTAGCCAAACTATGATGTTAATAAAGTATTTCCTAATAGACTTTGCATAGCTAATCTTATTGCAACCAACGTTTAAGTTATAACTTGATAATTTTATAGAACATAGTTTTAAATAGGATCATGAACTTTATAAATCTTATTTGTTTATAACCAGAATTACTGGTAAACATGGATGTTTTATAAACAAGATAGTTCATGTGTGTATTGGGGAGTATCATAGAAAAATATCGTTTTCAGTGGGTGGCAAATACTAGGATATTGGCTACGAATTCTTTATGTAGCTCAAATCAACGAAGTTACCAACTTTTGGTTATTTACTCAATCACGATAAGTACTTTTAGCTTCTCCATGTTTTTGACTAGTAACATAATCTTTTAGAACTGTCTAGTACTTGCATGAGGTAAAAAATCAATCTCTCTTGAAGAATTGACCTAAGTTAAGTAATGTGGTCAGAGGCTTAAATCAAGAGAAGTATTATAAAAATAAAATAAGAAACTGAAGTGGAACAATTCCACTAGATTCTAAGTCCTTAGGATTTTATGTACACTATAATGTTTAGAACCTTATGCAATAATATTCATTACAGAAGATGAATAACAAGCAATTGGTTATACTATTAATATAAGTTGATAATGTATATTACCATTAGAACAATCATTATAGCATTACAGGTTATGCACTCTAGGTGAAAATAACTTACAACAAAGATCACAAGTTATGAACCAGGGAAAGTAATTTAGTGTTGCTATTTACATTTAAGAAAGAAACTCTTCTACATGTATATCGTTGACAAAAATAATTGAAGGAAACAAACTACATGTTTTACCTCATAGAAGTAGATTGAATTGTAAGAGCTTATTTTACCGAGCTTTTTATTTTGCAAATAGAAATATAGCTGAATGCTTATGGAATTAAAAGGCATTACTCGATCATTCATACCTGTAAACCTGTAAGGACAAGTAAGCTTTCTGCATTAGCTTAAACGCTCAGTAAGCCCCGGAAGCCAAGACAGTTCCACCTACTTGCCGCAAATTAAAACTCATCAGCAAACTTAAAGAGGAATTATTGCACAAGTTAAACCTAACCTTGTATTAAAAAAGTAGAATGCTAAGTTACTTAATTAAGATTATGTATTAACTAATCTGGTAACCAATTCTTTTATAGATAAATATTAGCTGTTAGCAGACCGCATTCTCAACATTTTATGTATTTTCAAAATTCTAAATTTTTATGAAAATTTGGGGTTTTGACAAAGTGGTATCAGAGCACAAGGTTCAAACACTAGGACTTGATGAAGCCAAACTAGCTTTCATAAAACAGTAAATTGAATTATTATGCTGATGTATTTTTCTTTTAAATGTTATTTAACAGAGAATTGTTTTCTGAAGTTTAACAGACAGGTATGGAAAGGCTGAAAGAATATGTGGAGGAGGAATCTCCAGCTACTGAAACAAGAAATTTACCAAGAGATCCTATACCAGAGGACTTAACTACCAATTCCTCAAAATTGTTACAAACTGTAAAAGACTTAAAAACTGAAATAGAGTCTGTAAAGCGAGAAAATGAAAGGATTATGAAGGCTCAAGAAGAGTTGAATCAGATCCTAATTGAAAAGTTTCAAACTGAGGGTAGGGGTAGAAGAACAGAAATACAGTTCTGAATAAGATAAATAACCTATTTACAGTAATCAACTTGTTAAAAGAAAATAAACCTCCTGTTTGTAAAGTATTATGATTACTTCTTTGTTAGCATTCTTAATATAATAGTCTGGTTTTTATCTTATTCAGAACTGCATTTCTGTAAAATGAAAACTACTAACATGTCACTTAGGTAAAATATTTAACTTAGATAAACACTCGTTTATTTCTGTGAAGAAAGAACCAAGTCATTTTACTTAGTTATTTTATTGTTCATACTGCTTAACTATTTCTACAAATGTTCACAATTCAAGTAGGGTAATTCTAGTATAGGCCTTATTATAGATAAATTAAGAACATCAATTATAATAATGCAACAAGGAAATAATAACAAAACCTATCTATGTACTTATAAAATAGACTGAATGCAATGGTAAATAATATTTAATATGAACAAATTCATATAAATAAACTAAACAAAAATTAATTATAAAAGAAAATACATGGTCGAAACCCTTATAGTATTAACATTCTAAATACTAATATTATAATTTATAGTATTAACATTGTAAATCATAGTAATAACATTGTAATTAATAATCAGATAAGCAATAATCCAAGGATTTGGATTTATCTAGTATTCTGAACTTTCAAGCTATAAAAGATTATTACAGTCCTGTAAGGACAGAGAGAGATAACATTGAAAGCATAAAAACTATACACCTATAACAAACAATTAATTTCACATTATTATTGAAATAAAACCTACATAATAATTAAAGAAATTATTTATACACAGGTCACTAACAGGATTAACCCTTGCTCGAATATCTGAGCTTATAAACAATTATTATAATAGAAATAAATAATAGAATAGGATGTATTAATACAATTTAATGCAAGATAATTTTAACAAGTAAAGATTTCTTTACACAGTCGAAATAGGGTAAGAACCCTAGTATACAAATTACAGTAAGAGCATCAAAATAACCGAGTCCAAGCTCAAGAAGAGTTAAATCTCTTTACTCAAAGTTTTAACAGAGAATGGCTTGACAGGTCGCAAATATTTTTACATAACTATACACAAAACTAGTAAAACAAAAATTTACAAGTCACGGCATAAGCCGAAAAACCCTGCTAACAGCAAGGGTTTAGTAAAAACTAAACAATCAAACCGAGAAACAGTAAACCACGAAGGGTCACTTGCAGGCCACGACCAACGGAAACTGTTCCATAAAGAACTGAACAAGCATGGATTGCCATGAGTTGACCAGGGCTTACCCGTAAGCAGGAAGCCAACCCTACTCATTTGTATCAACTCCAAAGAGGGTTGTAAACCGTCACCTGCAAAGATAAGAATCCACAACATTAACTTTGTGCATTATATCATAACTGAGTTAAGAACAAGTTTTAGAACTGTTAAAAAGAACTTTTCTTACCTGGAAGTGAAGGTATTGTAGCCACTGAGAAACAAGAGTGCCACCACCAGCGAAACGAAGAGCCAACACTTCATATCTCCTGTGACAGAGATGGTTCAACGTATGCACAAACCACTGCTAGTAGCAGCAAGGAGAAGGGAGCAACAACCAAGCAAGAAGCAAATGGTGAAGCTCGCACTGTCACCACAGTGTGAAGCATGAGAATCCACACTCTCAAAATCCCTTTGACGAAAACCAAACTGTAACAGAAGCAAGTAACCCCTTTAAACAATCCCAACAGGCAGGCCATGGAGGAACGAACCAAAAACTACACACAGTCCAAGCCGTAAGCTAAATGTCATGGCTCTCATCAAAATTTTTCCAAGATAAACTCATAGTGCAAGCAGAGGTTCGAGGACAAAGAAGGTAGACTGAATATTGTAAACCAGGATGCGAAGCTCATTATGTACACAGTAGGGTTAGCATGGCGGCCATGGAATAGTTGCAGAGCGGCTCAAAGGCCTGAAATCGACGGAGGAGAATGAAAAATTCTAGGGCTACACCAACCCTTATACTTCCAACACTTGGTCGAGAAGGAACCACATGGTCTCACAAATTATTCAACCATGCAGTGGGTTGATTCTATAGTCCCTGCATGCCAAATGATTTTCAATTATTCAAAACATAATTTATGCACAATCATATAGTATTGCAATCATTCAAAGGTTTCGTGTTATCATGGAGTCAACCTACAGTTGCATGGGCTTAAAACCATGAACCTCGCATCATTTACAAAGTTATCATATAGCCATCATTTAGTTCAAAACGATGGTGAATACAAAGTCTTCTATATACAAAACAATACACATAAACCAATCGATGAAGTGGACTAACGTCTCATCCCTTCTCCATAACAAGTTATAATGTAAACTTTTTAAATTGATATGTTTTTTCATATTAAGCTTTTGGTTGACCATGAAATCAATGAAATCTCATAATCCATATTCATGCTCAAGGTATTTTTATGCATAGAAGCTTTAGTTTATCACTAATTGTTTATCCATTATTTCATAACATCAATAGTATAGTTACAAATATTGATAAGCCTTGAGCTATCGAAACCAAGTTTTTGGAGTAAATCTTATGATACTTGGAAGATACTAATTAAAAGACTATTTCATCATCTAGCCAAACTATGATGTTAATAAAGTATTTCCTAATAGACTTTGCATAGCTAATCTTATTTCAACCAACGTTTAAGTTATAACTTGATAATTTTATAGAACATAGTTTTAAATAGGATCATGAACTTTATAAATCTTATTTGTTTATAACCAGAATTACTGGTAAACATGGATGTTTTATAAACAAGATAGTTCATGTGTGTATTGGGGAGTATCATAGAAAAATATCGTTTTCAATGGGTGGCAAATACTAGGATATTGGCTACGAATTTTGTATGTAGCTCAGATCAACGAAGTTACCAACTTTTGGTTATTTACTCAATCACGATAAGTACTTTTAGCTTCTCCATGTTTTTTATTAGTAACATAATCTTTTAGAACTGTCTAGTACTTACATGAGGTAAAAAATCAATCTCTCTTGAAGAATTGACCTAAGTTAAGTAATGTGGTCAGAGGCTTAAATCAAGAGAAGTATTATAAAAATAAAATAAGAAACTGAAGTGGAACAATTCCACTAGATTCTAAGTCCTTAGGATTTTATGTACACTATAATGTTTAGAACCTTATGCAGTAATCTTCATTACAGAAGATGAATAACAAGCAATTGGTTATACTATTAATATAAGTTGATAATGTATATTACCATTAGAACAATCATTATAGCATTACAGGTTATGCACTCTAGGTGAAAGTAACTTACGACAAAGATCACAAGTTGTGAACCAAGGAAAGTAATTTAGTGTTGCTATTTACATTTAAGAAAGAAACTCTTCTACATGTATATCGTTGACAAAAATAATTGAAGGAAACAAACTACATGTTTTACCTCGTAGAAGTAGATTGATTTGTAACAGCTTATTTTACCGAGCTTTTTATTTTGCAAATAGAAATATAGCTGAATGTTTATGGAATTAAAAGGCATTACTTGATCATTCATACCTATAAAACTGTAAGGACAAGTAAGCTTTCTGCGTTAGCTTAAATGCTAAGTAAGCCCCAGAATCCAAGACAGTTCCACCTACTTGCCGCAAATTAAAACTCATCAGCAAACTGAAAGAGGAATTATTGCACAAGTTAAACCTAACCTTGTATTAAAAAAGTAGAATGCTAAGTTACTTAATTAAGTTTATGTATTAACTAACCTGGTAACCAATTCTTTTATAGATAACTATTAGCTGTTAGCAGACCGCATTCTCAGCATTTTATGTATTTTCAAAATTTTAAATTTTTATGAAAATTTGGGGTTTTGACAACAAGCATACATATGAAGCTTATGAAGCCTACTGTTGTAATCTCATAAACCAGATAGGGTTACCAATAATACACATTAATAAAGACATACATAACAGAGACAAGAGACAAGAACAAGTAAGTAGAACAACAGATTATATTATAGTGAAAGGGTCCATACAATACAGAGAACTGAACCGAGTTCTCATCTGGCTCAACAGCCTAATATATATGATTTACAAATAGTTACAAATAACTACCTGTCGGTTCACTCAACCGACATGACCTTAGGTGGCCGACCTAATCTCTCATTAGTCGGCTGACCGACTTAGTCAGCTAATCGACTAAGTTGACTATCGTTCAAGTCGGCATACCGACTTGCTCCTCCAACACCTACCCAATTCATGTTAGCAAAAAGCAATGCAAGCAATAAGTTAGAATGGAGACTTGTATGTAACTAAAAGAGGGGCATACATTAGAAGTTTTAGGGCTACCAAATGCCCACACCTTTTAACCAAACTCATTCTTGACAAGCTTTTTCTTTAACAAGTTTTTGGCTTACAAGTCTTTCCAAGTTTTTTTCTTATAAGTCTTTCCACGTTTTTTTGCTGGTATTTTTCTATGCTTATGCCAAATTGTTTTTTGGCCACGGTGCAGGTAGAACCAAACAGGTATTTTTCAGACCTGTCTTCCTCCAATGAAGGGAGTTTGGGAAGGCTAGAGGAAAGTGAGACATCCAGTAGGTCTACACGGGCTAGATCAACTAGATGTCAGAACATCAAAAGAAAATTCGACAAACGCATGAATTGTTTTCTCCAAGGAGGGGGGTCATGTCCCTATGATGATGATACAGTGGGAGACATCGACATGCCCTTAAGGTACCAACACCTAGTGAAACAATGGGTGCCTAGTGATCTTCTTAAAGTAAACACTGATTTTTGTGTGAATGAGAGGATATATAGAATTGCACCGTTCTCATTGCATGGATTGGGGTTGTTTTGCATGGATGGCATAAAGGTTGGATACGGTAGATGTACAAAATTGATGAAGTATGTTGGACCCTGTTACAACTACAGTGATTGGATGCGCCTGTCCAATATACATGAAGTATGCATAGGTATGGGTTGTCAGCGAATTATATACAACTGAAAGACAAAGCTCAAAATAAAGGAGCAACGATGTACATGGACAGAAGGCCAAAAACAACTGGTAATATTGCGGGGTTTATAAACAGTACACAACCAGGGTCTACATTAAAGCAACCCAACTGCATATTCGAGTCGCGTGAAGGAAACTGTTTCTTTGTATGTGCAATTAAATCAATAGCTGCTGGCGAAGAACTGCTTATTGATTACAAATTGAATCGTGTAGATACAAACAATGTTAGTATGGTTGTGGTACAACAAACAATTTAACCACCCTTTTATTAATTATTTTAACGTCTATAGGAATTTTTGTTAGCATATAATTGAAATTATCTACTTTTCATGTTTCCTTATGTAACTTTTAGTATGTTTTTGATGCAAGGTTCTCTCAAGGGCACCTCCATATCCGTAAATGTTTGTCGACCCGAGTCAAGGCAGCAAGTATACATCGATATTGCCAATGTAATATTAAATTTAGGATGGACATACAGATACGTTGTTATGTATTTTCATTAGTATATTAGGTTCGTTTATATAATATTATCGATTTTCCATGCAAAGTGTTGATCAGGGAAGCCAATCGGCTATTGATCAGCCGACTACAGCATCAGGGCAACATCCAAACATGAATGTAATTCTCCATTTCAATTACTTTAAAATCATAAACATGTATATCGTGACGCATTATGTTTATTTTGTTATGTATTCTTTCGTTTTTATGGTTGCGTTCATGATGGTAATGTTGTCTACCTTTTTTGCAGATTGACCGAGGAAAGTCCCCAGCTGTTGATCAGATGAATGGAGACTCAAGGAAACCATTTAACCTAAATGTAATTCCACATTCTAAATACTCCAAAAATGTGCACATATAAAACATGTAGCATAGTGTTTTTTTTTTGTTTTTGTTCTGTATTTGTTAGCTTATACATATTGCGTTCATTGTGATAATGTTCTCTACTTTTTTTGCAGGTGGTTGATCGAGGTAAATCCCCATCTGTTGATCAGAACATGCCCTCGGCTAGGCGTCAGGTAATCCTAGATGTAATCCCTAAAAAAATTATTTGCGCACACTATATTTTCAAAGACTAAGCAATTTTTTATATATTTCAATTGCAGACAGGGGATTTCGTTTATCAAACGGTGTCTCAAAACTCTTTACAGAATGAGGTCTCTTGGTTGATGAGAGATAGTGAAATTAGAGAGTCTGCAGACTCGTTGAGGGTGCTACAAAGGACAAGGAAAAAAAAATGAGGAACTGATTTTTCTGACATTGGCAGTTCCACTAACAGAAGGGCTCGAACAAAGGATTCAATTTTTTTTACGGCAACGTAAACAAGTGGACGTAAGTTATCGAATAAAAACGTAAATTCATTTATAAAAAATTTATAATATTTGATTTTATATGTTGTTGAACTTATAATACCTGGGTTTAATTTACAGCGCGCTATGGAGATTATCAGTGGTGGTCAAGGCAATGTTGGTCCCAGTGACCAAACCACTCCACATACACCACATACTTCTCCCATATTGTCCACTAAACCATCGGCAACATGCTATGCGATACCACCGAGGGCAGCAGAGGGTGCAGCCGATGTTTCCCCACCCACAACAGATGCTGCAAAAGAAGGGGTGGATGCAGGGCTAGATAGAGATGTGGAAGCATTTCCTCGATCTGCTTGTGTGACTAGCACTGGTTCAATAAAGTGTACATTTTTGGTGAATGAAGAACTGGTTCCAGTAAAGATAGAGAGGATTCCAGGTCATTATAGATTGTTCAATTTATTTTTTATAATTTGTGTCTAATATACCGATAATATTTTCTAATGTTGACTAATGATGGCAATAATGTTTTGCAGGAAATGATATATTTTATAAACACATGAATGATTTGGCCTTGGAGATCTTCGAGCCCACCATCCGCACAATGTGGAACAAGTAGCCAAAAGCTTTAAAGGATGATCTGACTAATCGCTTGGTTAGTCTTTTCGAAAAAGATACCTTTGATACATCGAAGGTACTACAAAAGGCTGGAAAACATCTAAAGATTGTCCGAGACCAATATAGGGTTCACCTAAAAAATAACCCTAGCTTTGAGCGCCCTCCAATGATTCCATCTATGGAGTGGAAAGCCCTGGTGGAAGATGGAAAAGAGAAGGGCCTAAGAAAATCAGGAAAGATACCACCAGGTGGAACAGGGAGGTATGCTATACATTCCAAAATGTAGTGGTAAGCCTTATTATTACTAGTTTTTATATCAATTTTGGTACATCGACTAATGCATTTAAAAAATTAATTAGGCTCTCGGACACATCTAAGGCCACAAAGGCAAGAATTGAAAAAATTGGCCAACACAAGCTTGAGCCTGGTGGTTACTCCAACTTGGCGGCCCGATATGTAAGTATCACAAAACCTGAATCCACAACCAAATATCATACAGATTATTATTTTTGTTTTGTTCTGACAAAAGGCTTTAAACTTAATGACATCATGCAAATATGAAGGCTGATAAGTTCAAAGAATTGCCCAGTGCGGATTACATGAAGCTTGGCTTCAAACATGGCTTTGACGTCGTTGTTGAACACCGGAGAAGCTTGTCTGGGAATACTGCACGATCTTCTGCCGATCCATCTGGTGCCGAGGTATGTGAAAATTGTATAGTTTAATGATAATCTATTAATGCTCATGCAATTTGTTCCTTATAAATAAACTAACATAAATTATTTATTCCTTTTTGTGCAGGAAAGTAATGATCCCGTTCATGTCAAGGATGTAGTACATGACCAACCAAACGAATATCATGCTTCTCATCATGGTAATGAATTTATTAATGTGCTACTATTTTTTATAGACCATTGCAGATGATGAACATTAATTCTAATTCTACACAGTTCAACTACAGAGCATGTAGCTGCAGATCATAACACGGAACAGGTTGGGCCAATACGAGATAATGTTGAACATGTTGATGTGCACATGGTAGGTAAAAACACACATTCGTAATGTTTTTTAAATGAATTACTCGTATTTATCAAAATATAAATATATTAATGAAATATTTTGACATTATTGCAGAAATTCATCGCCCCTCGCCTGAAGTTCAACCTTGCGAGAAGACTAGTAGGGATAACGATGATCAGATTCTCGAAGATGTGACTCTAACTAAATATTTAAAGAGAAGAAAAGTAAAAAGGAAGTGACTAAACAAATTTTGATTAATTCTAATTAATAAAAAAAAATTAATGCTTTTTTCCTCTGTTTTATGAATGAATGTTTGAATGAATGCTTTACTGAATTGTTTACTGATATTTTTTTTCTGCCATTGACTAAATTAATGTTTTAATGAATGAGTTAATGAATGGTTTTTTCAGTGGTTGAATGATTGAATGGTTTAATGAATGTTTTAAATAATGATTTAATGAAATCATTTTTCAACTATTGAGTGAAATAATTTGCATTGTAGATGCATTGTCAT
>LPNX010545751.1:281287-304896 GCA_001517045.1 Pseudotsuga menziesii | reverse complement strand
TCTTAACAATTAATTTACTTGAATAGTTGAATAGTATTGTAATTTACATTGTAATAGAATTGTATTTATTTAGATTGGTTTTGTTATTTTCATAAACAACATAAATATATTTGTTGAGTCCTAACATGAAACTATTGCAACGGGACAAAATGAAGTATGTTGAATGATGTTTTGAAAGGTAAATCATAAGAAGACAGTGTGAAGATCCAGAAATCAAGGTATAATTATGTTTTTTTTTGTTTGATTGAGCTGTGTATTGGGTATTTATGCATGTGCACACACATACATTTAGTTGATGATGATGATTACCATACATAGAGGCGAACTTTGTTATATCTGATCTAAACAATTAGCTTAAATATTTTGATTTATCGTGATAATTGGCCCCTTGGTAATACTTTACCAATACCATATAGCTAGGACAACAAAATTAAATGTAGGCATTTCATTACAAGAAATTTGATAGGCATATGAGTTTGATGGGGATATGAAAGGTCAAAAGACAGAAAAAGATAGATAGACTTGTGAGGAAAATGGTATCTGAAGCGTTGTTTCCCTATTATTCCACATGAGTATATTGTTATCTGCCCCAGTTTATATTTCTCCAGTAGTTTTGTAATTTGTTTACTAATCTCATATATTGTTCAACTTTAATGGTTGATTGTGTAGTGGTAAACCTATGTTTATATTTTTGCTTATCCCTGTAGGTTATGAGTTGGGCATGGTACACATTGGTATTTTCAGTTTCCATTGTAACTTTTCACCCCATTGTACACATTGGTATATCAACATGAATTACCAGCTGATTTAACCATCCTTTTAAGGGTTTATACAAGTAGTCCTTAGCCTGAAAAGAATGCTTTTGGAAGGCAGAATTCAATTATATTGTTGAGATTTCCCCATAACTCAAATATGACCCTAACTTGGTTGATTTTGCATGTCTTTTTGATAGGTTTTAGGGATAGAAACGATAGTAACACAAATCAGTAATGAAAGAGTCCATAAATTTCCCTTCTAAACAATTAAATGGGGTCATTGTAAGGCATAAAGTAACCTTTTATCAAGGCCAAATTATCCCAACCCCTAAAACATGTCAAGTATGAAACCCTAACTATGACTTTTGCCTGGTTTTTTTAGGTTGCTTCTCAAGTTCGTGGATGTAGACAAGAAGATAGGTGATGCAATGGAGGATCTAGGGCTAAATAGGCAGACCAAAATTTGAGGGTGGCTTATAATTTGAAAATTGTTGTTATTTTTGTATTATTGAATTTTATAAATTTCTAAGGTTTTCTAGTTTATAAAAACGCAGATCTAATCTAACACTACACTAATGACGCAAAATGCGTATATTTACACATGAAATACTACTATATTTACCTCTAGGGTTTGTTGGAGGATCCTAATTAGAGAAAAAATCAAAGATCTAAGGACAAACAAGAAAAAAATACTTTAAGAGGATGTTTTATAACATGTAAAAGTTGACAAAAGCTGGTAAAAATCCCTAATTCAAAGAAAATGCAGCATTACAACCACCATTCAATCCATAGAAGCATAATTTCACCAAACTTTACCAATGGAGCAACCAAGAAAACCCTAGATCCTCCTTCTGCTTGTGTTCTTCCAACAATGCTAGCATCAATCTTGCATGTGCATGAAACCCTAGAATTCACCCATCATTTTACCATAAATCCAAAGAAGAAATAGTAATATATTTGATAAGTTTCCCCTGTGAATCCAGGCAAGCCTATATCTTTATAATGCATTAACAAAGCTAGAGTAGGAGTTTTAAGCAAAAAAATTGAAAAAACATACAATTTATTTTTGTGATCAACTTTTTCATGGGATTCATTTTGCTTGTCAAAAGTGGGCCAATATAATGATCCTGCAAATCCACAGCCATTGTAAACCAGTCTTTATATGGAATCATTGGTTTATGCTCTTCAATATGAAGGACCTCTTAAAGATTGCCTCTTTGTACGAAGTCATAGACAATAAGGCATTCCTTGCCCCGTGCATAATAGCTAATACAAAGTAGTTAGATGGTAATCGTTGTGCTTAATACTTAGCCATCGATGGTGGTTATGATAGAACATTATGTTTGCTTGTAGTAAAAAGAAACTGTGAAGCCTTATAGAGTTTCTCTTCTTCTGGAAAATACTTTATTATTAGACCATGAGATATCTCGACTTCAATATCTATTTGTTTTAGCAGCCAAAGCTTTCATAGACTCCATTCACTGCATCAAAGGAATTGACCCGTTGATCATTGGTCTTCTTATAAATAAATCTTTCATAAAATATCTATTGCCATCTCTCCAAGAAAATAAAGGGATTCACTAGCTGCAAAAGGATTGGATGCTATAAACTCATGCTCCCAGCCTGTAGAAAACACAACAGCAACACAAAGCATAAAAATGGAAAGCCTATATAATAAATTACAAAGGGAAATGCATGATAAATTTGGATAAATTGGGTTATAAGGGAGATCAATGTTTTTCCTGCATTGCCAGCCTCTCCCAGGGATCCACTTGTCACTATTTTGTTGTCTAAGTAACGACAGAGGGAATTGCTATATTTTAAAGGGATTTGAGTAAGCATACATAGTGATTTAGCTTTGGGAAGGTAAATTGTTGTCTCTGATGTATTTGTTGCTTGCAGGCCAGTAGGATAAGCTGTTTCTTTGGTCAATATAGATACTGTGGATGGATGTAGCTGAGTGGAGTTTGGACCTCAAGCCCCAAGCCATGAGGCAATAAGTGTAGCTGTTAAAAATTTAGTCTAGTTAGGTGCAGTTGTTTGTGGCCAGAAAGGCCTGAAAAAATTAACTGAATCTAGTTTGAATCTCATCAAGCTGGGTGTAGAACCTCGATTAGGGATTTTGAGTTTCGTGGGTGGAGAGCTGTTGGGTCGACAGCTGTTGCAAATGCAAATAGATTTTTTTGTTTTGTATATATGTTTTGAGGTTGACAGTATTGATCCGTGACCTTGTGGTCTGTATTTGTCTCACTCTTCCCTACAACTACCTATCTCTCTCTCTCTCTGGTATGTCCATTGTTTCATTAGTGACTTGTCTCCTAAGAAACAAAGTGTGATCGTATTATAAATCTGAGTATAGAAATTAAGGAAGGTCTAAACCACATTGTTTTCTTCTATTTGTCCATTTATAATATTTTTTCATGTGCTTGACTAATTATGTTCATACATATCCTAGGTAACTGTAATTGATGGATGTACATAGTGATGATATGTAGTAATCCTGGCTTGGTTTGGAGCAAAATGGGTCATAGCATCAACTGAATGGATATTTAGTTTTGACATTGAGGAATCATGCAAAAAGGAGTAAACAGAGCTCTGTAATTGAATCACATATCTTGAATCACATAGACTTGGAGAAGGCTCAATTGGTTCTTGGGCACAGCTACAGCAGAGCCAACGTGAAATTCAATGTCAATAGAGTGGATAACATGGTTATATAGGCTATTAGTCTTCTCGAAACCTTGGACAAGGACATCAACACCTTTGCATGAGAGTAAGGTATTGCAAGTTTAAACTTAGTATTGTTTTTACTTTTTGGGGGGTTTTATATGAAACAACATTTAAGATAGTTCAGTTAGGGTCAATTCTAACAGCTGTCAAGTTGAGGTCAATTTCCCATAAGTGTCTTTTAATTCTTTAGTTAGGATTCATGAATGATATTTATACTGAAAGGTAAAAGGATTTGTTTATTAACTTATATTTATATCAGATCCATGGTTTCTTTGTTCTTTGAGATGTGTTTTAAAATCACTATATTTGATATTCCCAAGGAATAAATAAAAATATATATTTGACTAGTCCTGCGAGGACTCAAGTGTGTTAGATACTGTTTTGTTGTCCATCATTCAAAAAAAAAAATTAAGAAAACTATTAAAAGTCTTCCTTACGTATTCTTTAGGATACTCAATTTGTCATCAATACATAATCATCAAAAGAGTCCTAATATCTAAACCAGCAATACAAGAAGACGAGCATAACCAGTGTCTACATCCCTCAGCTATGACTCTGAGCTAATCTGCCATTAAGTGGTTTTTAGTACAAGTCTTTTCTGAATCAGATAGAAAGTGACTTTTCTAAATTCTTGTTTGGTTTAGGTACCCTTTTGTAACAACAAAGTATATTTAGAAAGCTTGTCTGCCATTGAGTTGAAATCACATATCTTGAATCACATAGACTTGGAGAAGGCTCAATTAGGTCTTGGGCATAGCTATAGTAGAGCCAACGTGAAATTCAATGTCAATAGAGTGGATAACATGGTTATACAGGTTATTAGTCTTCTCGATACCTTGGGCAAGGACATCAACACCTTCTACAAGAGAGTAAGGTATTGCAAGTTTAAACTTAGTATTGTTTTTACTTTTTTGGGGGTTTTATATGAAACAACATTTAAGATAGTTCAGTCAGGGTCAATTCTAACAGTTGTCTTTTATACAGGGAAAAATCTCAGAATAATGGTGAGGTACCATTACTGGAACAGGCCCCAATCATGGGAACATACTCAACATACTTGTTTTCTGCAGGCCTGCAATCCATGACTGAGGAGGAATTAACCACAAACAATGAACCATGTTGCTCAGAGAAATTTGACAAAATTGGCAGCTCTTTAGTGTTTTCTCTCAAATCCATCACTGACTGTTCAAATACTTGTCTATTCTTCTTGCCTGTATTCTCAAACTCAGGTTTGTTCTCACTTGTATTCTCAAACTCATCTCCCAAAATTTCTGACAATTTTGAATGTAAAGACTCTCTCTTTGAGCCCTTTAACACACTCCACATATCAACCTCTGCTCGATCATCTGAGCTGCTTGTCAACTCACCAATGTCTGGTCCAAACAAGTTTCCTTCAGTGGTCAGATGCTAGGCTGAAACCATGTGGGGGTAAAATCTTGATAACCAGCATTCTAGGACTGGTAATTACCAACGTCTCCTAGGGATGCACTTGTCACTATTTTGCTGTCTAAGTAACGGCAGAGGGAATCACTGTCTTTGAAAGGCAGTTGATTAAGGATACATAGTGATTTAGCTTTGGGAAGGTAATTGTTGTCTTTGATAGAATATAGACACCAACACACACAAAGATTCCTTTCGGAAGCAAAGACAAGTAAAAACATCAATGAACATCCAATATGGACTTGCCATCTAGAGTTAAACAGTTATGTGAGCTTAGTAGAAGCAAATTGTTGTGCATGATGACGTGTGTTCATTGGAAGCTCAACAATTTAGTTTGGAAGGACAATAGACTTTGCTGGGTAAGGCAATTACTGCTCAAATCACCAAATCCTGAGCCCACATGCATGACAAATCGTTGTCTTGAGGGACCATATGCAAAATAGTTGTTGTGCCTGGGAGGAGACTGCTTTAATGTACAACATTTTAGCCTAGGTGAAGGTTGAACGATTTGCTAGAGGAAGTTCCTCTATAAGCCACCAACTCCCCGTCCCACACTTGTTATCAAATCGCTATAACTAAGTGAAATCTTTCGATATTTTTTTTTAAATCCACCAACAAGCGTCGCTTTTTCGACTTTCTTTCGACACTTCGGTGAAACCATCTGACGTCAGTGTCATGACTCCGTCGCTTTAGACCATCGGATGATCGATGCTTTAAGTGTCGGGCCACATCGAATCTCCGACGGCATCACCATGCCTCCGACCCTTTTCCCGTCGGAAGGTCAACTCTTCAAGTGTCAGATGGCCGACGCTTCAAGTTTCGGATGGCGTCGAATTTCTGACACTATCTGGATAAAAACACCGACGGCTTCGCCATTCCTCTGACACTTCTGTCCGTCGGAAGGCCGATGCTTCAAGGGTCGAAGGGCATCAAATTTTCGACGGTCTATGCAATTTTTGATTGGCACTTTGGAAGGAAAAACGGTTGAATATGCGACACAATAGTGTGTCGGATCTTCGACCCACATTGGTAGAATGTCTAAGATCCAACATTACACCATCGATGGTAAAAAAAAGTGCATGTGTCGAAAATGCGACAGAGAAGTATCGAATTTTAGACATGCAAGGCATCGGATTTTGGGTTGAAATTCTGTTGTGATTCTGACATGGTGAGGGGATTGGTTCCTTCCATGGTCAGATGTAAGGGTTGAGCCATTCTATCACGGTGAGAGGATTGGTTCCTTCCATGTTAGATATGAGTGCTGAGCCATTTTGATTTGACGGTAGGATTGGTTCCTACATGATCAGATATAAGTGTTGAATGACATTCTTGGAATGGAGGTGCTTGGTCAGTTACCAGGAATACTCGGTCTAGGACCGAGGGCCTTTTTGATATGACTGTAAGATGTAGTCTTACGTGATCAGATGTGAGCGCATGGCCATTCTGATGTGATTGAGGGATTGGTTCCCACTTGATCAGATATAAGGGTTGTTGCCATTATTGGAATGGAGGCACCTAGTCAGTTACCAAGAAAGCTCAGTCTGGGACTGAGGGCCATTCTGATGTGACTATAGGATTGGTTCCTACATGATCAGATGTGAGTGTAGAGCCCTTCTGACATTGGTTTTTAGATGTAAGTGCAGAGCCCTTTTGGGCATGAAGGATTGGTTCCTTGCATGGTCAAATATAAGTGTTGAGCCTTTCTAACATTGGTTGTCATATGTAAGTGCAGATCCTTTTGGCATGGAGGATTGGTTCCTCACATGGCCGAGTGTAAGTGCTGAGCCTTTCCGACATTGGTTGGCAGATGTGAGTGATGGGCCTTTCTGACAGGGTTGTGGGAGGTATTCCCACATATTCAGATGTGAGTGTTGGGCGTGCCTTTCTGATATGATTATAGGGTTGGTTCCTACATGATCAGATATAAGTGTTGGGGGGCCATTCTGACTTAGGGTCAGATATAAGTGCTGGAAAATACCTACATGGAGGCTAGGCCTACAACCAGCATGAAAAAGGGTCAGCTCTGTAGAACTTCCTGCGACGAGAAGAATCATGAGATAGCACCCGTGCCAATGATCCAGCAGTGATGATCCAGATCCAGTGATGGTGATCCAGATCGAGTGATGATCCATATCCAGTGATGGTGATCCATATACAGTGATGGTGATCCAGATCCAGTGATGATCCAGATCCAGTGATGATGATCTAGATCAAGTGATGATCCAGATCCAGTGATGATGATCCATATCAAGTGATGATCCAGATCGAGTGATGATCCAGATCCAGATAAAGATGACTTGAAGATGAATATTAATTGAAGATGAATATGATGATAACTCAATGATGATCCAGATGATACAGAGAAAAATACTTGTGTTGATAAATTGTGTCGAGAGAATACCTTCCTAGTTAAGAGGAAGTGTTGATGTAATTGTAACTTCAGAATGTATTCATTTGTATATCTTATGTATTGTACCCCAATGTTTATTCCAAGATGTGTCTGTAATGTAATTGAGTCATGTCATACCCCGATTTTTATTCCAGGAAGTTTCTATAATGTAAACAAGTCATGTCAAGTCATTTTGGGTAACCCTCCTATTGACCAAGGGTTAAAGTCCCCATAGTTGTGAGGCCCTAGTGTTATTAGACTATCCTAGAGAATTCGACCCTAGGTGAGTCATTGTAAGTCAGGGAAATAGTCCCCACCATTGTGTTAAGGATAACCCTCCTTGTTGGTCGGAGGAGGCAAAGTCCCCACAAGTTGTGGGGCACTAGGGTTATTAGACGCTCCTAGAGATTTCGACTCTAGTAAGTAATTGTTCAGTGAGCCCGACATGTTGGAGTGGGTTTCAAGTGAATGAAAGAATATAAATAGAGAGTGAGTCTCTCTATTTATCACACACACACACTCACTCATTGGGGCGCATGAATGAGAGGAGAAGTTGTTGGGACAAGAGAGAGACTACTGCTGTCGAGAGATCATCTTTATGTTTTTGGGTTTTACTTTTGGTGTTGATTCCATCTCTGAGGGAAGTTACGGGGTTTTCTCCTTTATGGTTTCCCCGAGGAAAATTCTTTGTGTCTCTTGTCTCTTGTGTTTTATTGTTGTGCATGTTATTCTCTCAGTTAAAGACCCTAAGATCATAATCCTAGCTTGAATGATAAAAATCTAACAAAACTCTTCTATAAAAATGGACCAAGAGATAATGGATATATTTTTGCGTTCACAAATCATTGGTACCACACAAACTGATTAGGTTCTAAATATAAATATGAAATAGTTACCTTTTGGATATTTGGCACCTGGCGTATATCAAAGAATTGCTCCATTTGGAATATCCATGTTATGGGGTCTTTGCAATCAAAATTCCTCAAGTCATTCTTGGAGATTTGGATACCCCTTGGGGACCGCCCTTGGTTACTTCCATTACTAGAATCAATTTCTCTTGGAATACTCTTATTAATGGAATGTTTCTCAAAATGGACACCATCTTTATCTTTCTTAGTACCCTAGAACACATCATCACCTGTACGGATATTATCCTTTGAATTTTGTATGAGATTGGTAATATTTTTCATGTTATCCTCCATCATGTGTCCCATCCTTTCCTCCATATTAAGTAAATAAATCATTTCATAGACCCTTTAATCATATCTTTCAACTTGGATGCTCTAAAAGGTAGGTCTTCACTGTCATCGTAGGTCAAGGATGAAACCTCAAGTGGTTTGAGTGGAGTGTGATTTTTTCCACTTTCTTTTGGTGTCATTTTGAACAATTTAAATAGATATTACACCTTAGGTTCCCCACAAATAGGTCCTTCTACTAAAAAAATTTCAAATTTAATATGATGTACCTTTTTCAAACCCTGATTTGAAGACTGGCCTTCCAACTGAGGTGACCTTGCAATTTCAGGCCCTCTGAGTCTAAAATTTCTTCTTGCAATAGCTTGATATGTCATCTCTTCAATGCCATAGTTTTGATCTAATCTTGATGTGCCAATAAAAAACATTGTGAATCTCCCAACACTTGTTTTTTTTTGTCCTTTTAGAAGAGCAAAAGTGTACAAAATGCCACATGTGCAATTTTTCAAATCTGAGTATCAAATTGCTACCACAGATATTGTGTTTTGTCTTATTTTTTATGCAACAAGTATCTCTTAATTTGGATCTTGCATGCATAAGATATAACCCTTTTTTCTTAGGACACCTATTCTGGACTAGTTTTTGTACTAGTGAGAAACCATAACTTCCACTACAAATAAATTTGACCCCGTAACGTTTCAAAATCTGAAAAATTTACCACATATATCTTGTCCTATTTTCTAGATGGGTTCCAAGTTTTCCTATATGAATCTTTGTAGAAAACAAATATAGCGAAAATTCCAAGATGTCTTGTTTTGGAAGTGCCTAAGATCTAATGCCAAATGTTATGCAACCAAGTCCCAGGTATAGCACAAAAAGATATAAAAAAATAGACCAAAAATAGTAATCCATGTCTTAACAATGATGAAAAGAGATGAACAACAAGCCTCTTCGAAGGGGAAACCTCCTTATACAATGTACTAAGTACACAAGACAAGATGAGATGATTCAGATGAAAAGACTTACTTTCTATATATAGGAGACAAAGAGGTATAACTAAACTAATGGACCCAAGCCAAAATAATTAATATCATAATATTAATGACAGTTACTACAAATAGATCCAATCCAACATCAACAATATGTAATGAGCTACAATATAGGGGGTAATGTACCAACATTTAGGGCTTAACATCATCACATCTATTTTTCTTCCCAAAATTTTCCCCTTTCGGTGTTTTATTGCACATTCAGGGGAAATTGTTATTTTTAAAACTCAAACCTTATACATTAATATAATTTTAAATAGCATATGATAGTAGTGAAAAGCTCAATTAATATGTAAAAGTAAAAATGAATACATCCATTGTAATTTAACTTAGATGCATGGATGACAAATGTGTCATCCATGCAAGGACTAAGAAATTGAGTAAAATATAAAAATTAAGTAATAAAAAGGGGTAAGACCAAGAGGTGGGGTCTAATGGAACTAGACTTGCCATTTTTCTTGAGTGTCCCATACCACTCAAGAAATCTAGCAACCACTTGACACTATTGTTGATGTATTTGTAACTTAGAAATGTATTCACTTATATATATTGTATTTCATTGATCCCCGATGCTCCTATCAGGAGAGTCACTTGTATTTCCTTGTACCCCAATGTTCCTATTGGGAGAATTACTAAAATTCATGAGGTAGTCCCCTCCATTGTAAGTCGGGTCATTAGTACCCTAGTTGTGGTTACTCGAGCCTACATAACTAAGTTATGATTACTCGAGCCTATGTAACTGAGTCAAATATTAAGTGAACGAAATAATATAAATAGAGAGTGAGCCTCTCTATTTGTCACACACACTCACTCAACTAAGGCGCATGAGTGAGAGAGGAAGTGCTGGCACAACTGAGAGACATCAGTTATCGAAGATCATCTTTATGTTTTCGGGTTTTACTTTTGCTATGGTGCTCATTCTATCTCTGAGGAAGTTGTGGGGTTTTCTCCTTTATGGTTTCCCCGAGGAAAATTCTTTGTGTCTCTTGTCTCTTGTGATTATCGTTGTGCATGGTATTCTCTCATATAAGATCCTAAGATCATATTGCTTAAATGATAAAAATCTAACATGGTATCAGAGCTAACATGAGAAGAAGACACTATGCAGCTGCAGAAGCTAGGGTTTCATACTTTTTGGGGCTCTTTCCACAATCCATCAGCAAAAGGAGGCTAAGATAACTCTCCATTGAAGGGCACATCTTTCTGTCGAAGCATAATTTGATTCCGGACATTTTCACTTTTTGCTGCGGGAAATTAGGGCTTTTTACAGAAGAGGATTTTTTTAGTGAGCCCAGCATAGGATTGATCTCCTCCTCAAATTAGAAATTTAGAGACCAAGGTTGAGATTTTTGGTTGGGTAAAACTCTGGGAAAGTCAAACCCTAATTTGACCCCGAGCCTGAAAATCCCTAAAATACTAAAACTGGTAATTTTGGTACATTCTCTATATCTCTAGATTGAAGAAGTTTCAGGGGCCAAAATTTTTCACAGGATGAAGATAAAATCCTGATGTACCCTGTATCAAAATTTTAGCCTCATATTCTCTATATTCTGTGAGATATGATTCCTCCAAATCAGGGTTCCAGACTCTTCTAGGATTCATCCGTAAACATGACACCTAGGGATAATTGCTATATCTCAGGCTAGATCCAATGAAATTTTGCAAGTTGTTCTGGATAGGGCACAGACTTTAATTTATGTGGTAAAAGTTTCAGACTCTGATGTTCAAACAGGGACAAGTGGTAGTTCGTAGAAGTTAGCTATGCTGAACAGTCCTGAAATAAGTCACCTTGGGAAAACTCTCATAAGTCCCAATTGGTGAAACCAATTATGGTAAAACCTATGGTTTTGGAAATAGGACAGACGAGGTTACCTTAGTACAAAATTTTCTACATAGAGGAGCATTAGGTTTGGAGATATCACAGAAACAATATCAGGCATTTCTGCATAAGAAATTGGTAAACTAGGGCTTCCTATTCCAAGAGATTCCCTCGATTGTTTTCAGAAAAAGAGTACATTGGACAGATAATATTGAGGAGGTGCATCTTTCTATCCAATCAGATCATAAAGATTCCAATTTTTGAAAATTAGGGTTTCTCTGACAAACCCTAGATCAGCCAGCTCTGAAACCAGGACGAACACCTCAAATCAGTAAGATCTAATATTTTGCTATTTACTTTTGAGGTTCTCGTTTCAAAGTGACTAATCACACTAGCTTGACGAGAATCTTGGTGAAACTAACAATTTCCAAGCATGGAAGTATTGGATCTCTCTAGTTCTTGAAGAAAATGAATTGGACACCTACATAAGTGGAAAGGTTCCAGTTCTAGAGGGAGATGAGGCTAAAGCCTTACACAAGAAGAATTTGGTCAAGGCCAAGAAGATCATTGCTGATTCAATCAAGGATCACCTTATACCACAAGTTTCTTCTCTAAAGACACATAAAGAGATGTTTGGTTCCTTGACCAAGCTATGTGAAGGGAAGAACATAAATCAGAAGATGACTTTAAGAAACTAGTTGAAGAATGTGAAGATCCTGAATGCAGAGACCATACAGTCATGATTTACAAGGGTCTCTCAAATCAAATAACAACTTGAAATAGTGGATGAAGAAGTAGAGAATGCAGACGTTGTGATAACCACCTTGAATGGCCTCCCAGGATCATGGGATTCATTAATTTGAGGAATGTGTGCTAGAAGGAAGTGAATACTTTCAATGGACTCTGGGAAGAGCACACACAAGATGAAGCTCGACTCATAATAAGAGAAGAGAGGATGGGAGCAACTGAAGATCAAGAGCTCATGATTCAAAGAAGATCCCTCAAGTGATGAGGAATATGAAGAACTCAATTCTTAAAGAGCGTCTTATCCATATTGAGAATTTGGATAAGAAATGATGTTGTTATGAATGAAGAAGATGATGAAGCTGAAAGGAGTCTACCCACGAAACAAATAAATATAATTATTCAATTGTCATTTCATGATATTATTTTGTTATGCATTTGCTTATATTCAGTTGATGTATTATGCATGATAGAATGTTTGCATTAATGATAGTATACTACTAATATGCATGTGATGGGTAAGTATCTCATGGTGCCATACAACTCTCCATTGCTACTTATCTAGAATGAAACCTATTTGCTGACATATTGGATTAGTGCACAATCTCAATGATGTCTTGGTAGAGATGGAAGGCATCTAGAAAGTTTCCATGAGATATGGATGAATGTTGTATTGGCTAAAATAGTTGCATGATTATATATTTATGGATAAGAATTTACCATTATGAATATGCATTATGAAATGTTTATAATCATACAACTGGTGCATTTGACTTGTAGGAAATATCGCGTACAATTGCCAACAAGAAAAGAAGGATGAGACTTGTTCCGAAGAACAAGTGACGAAAGTTCAATAAATTATCCAAAATAAAGAATAATATGACAATACTTTCAAAGAAAGAAAGAGGCCTCAGAGACACTCTAGGAATGTGACACTGTTGAGCGACATCATTGATGCAGAGCCTTCCAGCTATGAAGAAGTAGCCAAGAAGAAAGGGAAGGAGAATACCAGTTCAAGAAGAATGATGTCTAGGATGCAGTATCAAGACCTAAAGGGAAGTCCATAATTTCTTCCATATGGATCTGCAATATCCAACATGCAGTAGATGGCAACATCGTGGGATACAAGGAAATATTCATAGCATGAGGCTTCTCACGAAAAGAAGGCATAGACTATGAAGAGACATTTGCAGCCACTAGAAGTTAAGACACATGACAGGCAGAATCATGTGTGTAAATGAAAGAAGGCCTTGTACAAGCTCAGAATACACCCATGGGATAACACATACATGAGGAGCTTGATGAAGATTTCAACCTTCTCTATAAGGTTGTAGATAAAATACTATAGAGGATGACAAGCTCACAGATGGGTGCGAGAAGAAAATTTTGAAAAGATTCAAGATAGAGGATCTTGGTATCCATTGACCCTAGATGGATACATAGAATATTAGTAGCATAGGAAGCTACTATTCACTCCGGTACAGAATGTTTTAATGCATAGAGTATGAAAGGAAGAGGGAGAATGATGCTCCGCTTTAGAGGGAGTGACTGCAGAAGATCCTGAGGTTCAACATGGTACAATAGGATGGATAGCTTACTAATGGCTCTAGGATTTACTGAGAGTAAAGCGGATTCCAACCTTTTCTTCAAGGTTGAAGGAGGAAGAACAGTGATGCTCCTGTTATATGTCAATGACTTGTTCCTGATAGAAAAAAGGAACTCATTAAATTTGCAAGAAGGAGACTTGATGTCGAGTTAGAGATGAATGACATGGGGATGATGCACTACTTTCTAGGCATGGAGGCGTGGCAGAATGTAGATGGAATATCCCTAGGACAAGGGAAGTATGCAGTAGAGATCCTAAGGAGGTTCAGGATGACCAAAAATCTACCTGTATCACATGGACTATGCCTCATTGACACATTTTGACCGAACCTAAGCCAAGTGTACATTATACTTGTGGAATATGAAAGTGCTTGTTTCAGCGTAGGTTATTCTACGCCATCACCATCCAACCATTTGAAACCTTGTTACGCCTCCCCCCCAAGCTAACACAATTGAACCACTGACCACCCATTGTATGATGATGTTTCCATCCATATAGTCCAATGCTCGATGATACCCAATGGTCATACCCTTCCCAACAAGAGGTGTTAGCATACCTTAGACCCACACCTCTCACACTCATCCTAGCATGAATCACATACCATTCGACACATTATCAATTGTGTCACTCTTTGTCAAGTCTTGAACCCCAGGGACTTGTCACTTTCCTTCCTGTTTGTGCTAAAGTTAACTCTTGGCTGCAATAGATCCAAGCTTAATACATCTTTAATTTAAAGGTTGACTGATTTGAATATTTGATTTTATGGTATATAATAACAGAAAGGGAAATGAAAGGGTGGATAAATGACTAGTAATCAGGCATACAATATATACCAATAAGTACATACAAGAGATAGTAACAAGGATGATGTAAAAGTATAAATACTACAAATAGTAAACATACATGAGCCAACTTTGAAAGTTATATGTATGACAACAAACAACTGATACATACACAAGATAAAACTACCTTCATACATAAATGCATTCTGAACAAAAGGGATGTAAATACATAAGGCTGCTAATGAGAAACAAAAGAGATAGAAACACTACCATTTGTAAGAATCACAAGAAAAACTATACCAAAAACATTGGTATGTATTTGCATAAATTATAAGTCAAAATGGCTCATAATGGATATTTCATCCTCCATACAAATTCCAAAATACATTTACAGGCTTCAAAAGGAGTTTCAAACTAATCAAACTCGACCCTTATAATCTTCTCACAGCCCCTCAACTGGAACTCCCCTTTTACATTGAAAATGATAGTTTTTTAAATAGAACCATCCCAATCCATATCGATATGATATGCCAACGTTTTTCAAATATAACCATATCAATCCATATTGATATGATATTCCATATGGATATGATACTATGAAACAATAAGAAAATTGTCAATTGAAGAGCTGTTAGAGGGTGACAGAGATTCGGGGTTGAACTGGTGACACATTGATCAACTTCTTATGATTTGATATGATCAATACACACATGTACATGAAGAATATCTATGAGTATTTTGTGAAAAAAAACAAAATCTAGATCCACTTCATGTCAACAAATCCATTAAAATTTTCCACCGACAACCGCTAAATACTTTTTATCAAGCTTTCAACTAAATGCTTGGATGGAGATCTTCTGTTTGGAAACTATGAGACATTTAGGCTTTTTGAAGGAGTGCTCCTCAATCAACGTTCTCACTAGTTGGTTACTTTGTCATTTGAATGTAAGCTAGATATGTGATACTAGATGACATTGATTTAATGATAAATTTGACATCTAAATGCTAATGCTGGCAATGAGTGGTAATTTTGAAATGGATGTGACATGATTACTTGCAGTTCATCAGTGATTTTCAAAATAATTGTATATGTCCATGTACCATGAAACATGTAAACTAAAGTTTCACAGGAAATTTCAACATTATCTACTTGATCATGAATACTCCTTTTAATGCTTTTGACATTTGTTGGCATTGAGGTAATGAAGGCATTCCTTTTGGCATTTGTGCATTTGCCAACTAACTGGTCGCAATAATTTTATGGAGAATTCTGTCTTGAACAAGGATGAATTTCTCCCAAAAAGTTTTGAAATTTCAGAAATCGCTCGCGATTAGGATAAATGGTCCCATTTCAAAAGTGTATTTCGAACCATTTATGAATATTCCTTACGGTTTAACCGCATCGCCTTCTCGAAATTCATCACTCAGAAAATAACGGGAATTTGTTGTTGATACTTTGGTTGTTGGAGATTGAAACATGTAGACATTATTCCCTTAAAACGATTGGTTCATAATGGTGTGAATGATTTGAGAGTTATGTCTGGATCAGTGCACGGTGGACAACCTATGATGAAGCAAATGTTTTTCCAGCAATGACATAATAAAGGCACTTTGGTGACATTAATGGAAACCATGGCGATTTCAAGGCTAACATTTTCATTGGAAATGACCAAAACTTTTAAATATTTTGCCCAAACTAAACGAAAACAAGTCAGACATATGAAGGAAAAACAAATTTAAGGTGGATAGAATTTAACCATGCTTGACATGAGCACTTGATATTTTTTAAGCAAATGCTACTGAACTTTGAACTTTTAGCAGCATCTCCTTTGGATATTTTGGTCAACGCATTGTCGGAAACCAAAATTTGGTGTGCTAACATCTGGCTCTAATTAGGGAAAATTCCTCCCTGTGAGGCTCCAAGAACAAGAAGACCTTATGCCTTCTCCTGAGACCATATATGACATATGCACCCTGTCCTGCGTACCATTCACTGCTCATCAAACTCTAAAATGACCCTGCGTCTAAAATTAAAAAATCACCCATGCTCTATCTCCATTGGGATGGGGTATTATTAAACTAAACCATATCTATTGCATACTACTAAAAATCACTTGCAACCCAAATTCAAATTGACAACTGGATACTCAGATGTGAGCTTATTTATCTACACTGCTTACTTTAACCGACTCATCTTTTGATAAAGTGAAAATGAATTTCTAGCTCAACCATTTAAGCAATTGACCAACTAACCAAAATTCTTCAACATTCCTTGTCATAATAGAATATTTAAAATCAAATAGCAATTGATCATAAAATTGGACTTTACACTTGCAATGAGACCAAATTAGCAGATTGGGATTAATGAACTCTTCTAAATATGCATTGATGGGATCATAGAATTAATGAGGGATTATCTCTTCTTGTTTCTTGAAAAGAATAGGTTGTCCATAAGAATATTTTTCTCCATGAATGTTACCAAGCTCATAAGATGATACAAGCGGAGAAAAAAGAAATCTAAAATTTTCAACTCTCTTGAACCCATCTTGTTTGATGTCTTCCGCGAACCCAAGCTGGTTGATTTCTGAAGAGTGTTGATGGGATGATGAGGACTGGATGAAATGTTGTAGTAATTATTTCTAGTCTTTGTCACTTCCTTCCTCAAAACCTGGTCGATTGTTGTAAAATACTATATCACTGTTGAAAACCTCAATGAAAGCGGATGTAGAAGTCTGCTGCTTTGAAGTATCTTCATGTTCATAATAAAGGTGTTCTTTATTGCAGGTTAATGTACAAATATGCAGTTCTTCATTCAAGTATTCATCGAATACAGGATGACCTTCATAAGAATTTGGGACAGTATTTACATTTGAGATAATACCAAATTAATCCATGTCTGCTTTCTCATCATTATTACTATTTAAAACAACATAAGAATATTCCTCTCGTCTGAAAGAATCAGAAAGAGATTCAAGCATACTTGATTTCTCATCACCATTGTATTTATCAGAAATTGGGGCAGCCTGATAAAATTCTAATGATAAAGATGAAGACTTCTGAAAATTATCATCAGTAACATGATCTTCAAACGAACTTGGAACAACTTTTGTATCATAATCATCACTATAAGAAACATTTGGATTGATTCCAAATGCATCTAAAATATCATGATTATCAACTTGAATATCAGAATGCTGAAAATCCTCCTGTTGTAAAATAGATTTAGAAGAATCTACATATGAAAATGAATCATCTTCTTCTTCCTCAACATTATCCTCCCTTTCATCTGAATTGCTAGAAGCATAATCTATAAAATCTTGAGTGTATAATGCATATCTCTCACAACAATGCTCAAAACGTTTCTCAGTTGGGTAAATCTCTTGCAATATGAATAAAAGGCATCATGAAAGTCCTTCAAAGAGGAAAAACTAGAAGCAGGAAGGGATTTATACCATTTCTTAACATATCCATCCAATGAGTACATGAACATTTTCATTAATACATCTTCATGATGTATACCAACCTTATCCATGTATTAATGAAATTTAATTACATGATGTGCTGAATTTTCCTCTTCCTTCTCTCTGAAACACAAAAGAAAATCTCCCCACTCGTCCATGATAGGTACTGCATTTGGAAACTCTGGAACAACTAAGAAATTGAGTGGAAAAAATATCTGTGCAAAAATAGTAGAAAAATCCTTTGAAATATTGGAATTGTGGAGTCACCTCTAGATTCTTCAAACATGAAGTTCCTTGGTGAATAAATATTCAGTTAAACTAGTGTCCTACTTGTAATGTCCCAATTCGAAAAATTCCCAACAAAGGAAGACTTTTGGAAAATTTGTCTTAACTAGTCTTGATTTTAGGGGATTTGAATGGCACAAGAGGGTCTCGAATTTGGTAGGGAATGATGTGGGGAGTATTATGACCTTCAAATGGAATATTTGATAGTTTTATTATAGTTCATAGACATCTGCAACTCGATCTTGGAATGATGTTAAAAAGGGTAAAATTACTAGCAATTTATGATGCAATTCACACTAGGGTGTGGGCAGAAATTGCTCTCCAAATCCTATGAAACCCTCCCAACTTGTAAAACAGAGTATGGTGACTGTAATTATGCTTCATTTAATTTTATTTGGTGTAGTTAAGAGTTCTGCAACAGAGTATTAAAGCTTCATATTCGAATGCATAATTTCAGTGATATTTGCTTAAGGGAAATGACATATAAAAGCTCAACTTCGACTCATAAATGGTGCATATAATGGTTCAGAACAGAGAAATATGAATATATAACATTAAAATAATTTCAATAGCTCCCTAAAAACATATAACATTGATCCAAGTCATAATATACATCAGATATACAATCTCCATTGAAATGGGAAATCATCACATGGAAACAACTCACAACAAAGCTTGGAAATGTTGACATTTGCAGATCCATTACATTACAGATCCATGAATAATTCACCCATTCTTGGGCATCAATTGAAATCAATGGGGCACAACCACCATTCAAACAAGTGCGCCTTCATAGAAAAATATGGAATATGGAAGTGGGAATTGAGAGAAAGGGAAGGAGAGATGGGTCACGAATAGTAGCAGCATCCTATATGAAGAAAAAAAATCCATGAAGCTCCAAATGAGAGGTCAGGGTGTCCTCTCCCATATCCAACTTGGATGAGAATCTCACTCTCTCGAAATTGGCTCACTAGCAGGGAAAGTGTGCCCTCACCATGCAATGGACAAGCTAATGCTCTCCAAAATTCCAAAGGAAAATTCAAAAATTATCAAAAGCTATTTCCATTCCTCATGAAATATTTTTATAATCCTCCGAAGGTCCTCCAAGGTCTAATTCACTCCAATATGCTTTCTCCAACTCATCCTTGATGTTTAGTAACCTCCATGCCACTTGGCCTTCTCCTCGACCCTTCATCTTCCTCCAAATTCGAATGGCTTCCACCTAGTCCCAAGTGCACCCTCTTGGAGGCTATTTTTATCCCTGACATGTCAGACTTTCATAGATCTGCAATCAGGTCTAACTTGTCATAGAATATTCCATCTCCGTTGTCATAAAAAGCAGGGAATCTAGCTCAACATGGCACCTACTTTCTTTCTAGACTCTTCCTCTTATATGAGGAGTTACTCCTACTCACCCATTAGAATCCTTGGGCTCATGATATTCCATTTTAAAACTCTTCACCTTCCAATAGCATTCCAACACTCATAATTTCTAATTTAGGGTTAAGTCATGACACATGTAAGGAAGAATCTAGCCACCCAAGGCCTCCATGGACCTCCAAATGTCTTTATGAAGCAATACCACTTTATTTTCTCCATATTTATTATTTGTATGACCCAAATTAATGTGTAAATGATAAACTAAAGTTGTCTTGGTCCCATAGCTCCCTTATTGCAATATCTAATGCATCCTCCCACAACCTAGGGAACAAGTACGTGGTTGAAACATTGTCAACTAGTAGACTTATTGGGATGGGGACATGACAGTCCTCCCCACCAAATATTGCTTGTCCTCACGGAATTCCATGTTTGTATGCTGCAAAATGTTTTCATCTTCCCAAGTGGCTTCTTCACTAGGAAAATCCTTCCATTGTACCAAATATTCTTTTATTGTTCTGATTCGTAGCCTTCTCTCCCTTGTTCTCAAGATTTTGTCTGGAATGAGAACAAGTTGTACTTCATCATCAAAAAGTGGTAAAGTATCTAAAACTGAAATATGATTCCCTATAACCTTGTTTAAACAAGAAACATGAAATACATTATTATTTTTTCTCCTCATGGGAAGCTCCAATTGATAGGCCACTTCTCCAACTTTTTGAATCACTTTGTAGCGACCATAAAACTTTGGTTTGAGATTTTATGAACCTTTACCCTTTATGGTGGTTCGTTTGTAGGGATGCAACCTAAAATACACCAAGCAGGGTAATTTTAAAGGATTATAATATTATACTTAAGTATAGTATTCTAGGCGATTGTTTTGGATTGAAAAAAACATGTTTATAGATAGGTAGGCGAATATTAAATATAAAACATAAAATAAACACTGAAATGTGTAAATTTTGGCGAATATTATGATAAAAAAAACATATTTTATGTAAATATAGGTGATATTAGACACTAAAAATGACCAAATAATGAATTTATTTTTTGAAGAAAAAAACCCAAAAAATAGCCAATTGACGAAATTCCGCCCCTAAAAATTACCCTGGAATTTCCTCTCCATTCTACCCTGGAATTCACTTGGAATTTCCTCTCCATTCTATGTTGGTCTACATATTGTTTCTGCTGATGTTGAGCAACCTGCAAGTTATCTCTTAAAACCTTCAAAATTTATTGACTTTTTTCAATCCAATCCTTAGGCCTTGGAGCTCTACTATCACAAAAAATGTGGTCAATAAAAGTGGATGCATCATAACCATAAAGTGCTTTAAAAGGAGACATTCCAATGGACATATGGAAAGTAGTATTGTAACAAAACTCACCCAAATGCAACCATTTTATCCATGCTTTTTGTTTCCCACTAACATATTTCTTCAAGTAGAATTCCATCCATTAATTCACCCTCTTTGTTTGGCCATCAGCTTGGGCATGATAGCTTGTGCTAGGTGTCAAATTTTTCCCCACCATTTTGAATATTTCTTGCCAAAATGAACTAAAAAATCCGCCATCTCTGTCACTAACAATGCTCTTAGGAAGCCCATGCAATCTGAAAACTTCTTTAAAAAATAGTTCAACCACTTGTGCAGCAGTGAAAGTGGCAGTAAAAGAAAATAAATGAGCGAATTTAGTGAGTCTATCCACCACCGCAAATATGCAATCCTTAGCAAATACTTTGGGCAAACCAGTGATGAAGTCCATGGAAATACTCTCCCATTTTTGTACCGGAATAGGAAAGGGATGTAAGAGACCAGCTGGATGAGTGTGCTCCAATTTATTTTTTCGACATGTGGTGAATTCATTAACATACTTCAGAACATCAGCCTTCAACCCTTTCCATGAAAATATTTCCCTCAATATTCGGTATGTTTTGAAGAAACCGGGGTGCCTACTAGAGGAGTATCACGAGGTTTCTTTAAACTTTCCTCCTTTAAACTAGAATTAGGGACCAAATATATTATATCTTTGTAGTAGATGATTCCTTCCAACACGTTATACCTATCATCATGGTTAGTCCCATAAAAATATCACAAGAAAATTTATCCTTGGCATACTCTACTTCTGTTGCGACTTTCCAATTTTCTGCTACATCCATTAGAGAAATAGAAGGTCTTATAGATAAGGAATCAGCTGCCACATTATTTTTTCCCTTCACATATTCAATATCAAAGTAAAATGCTTGAATCTTACTCACCAAATTTTGTTTCCTTTCATTTAGATCCTTTTGAGTGAGGAAGTACCTTAAACTGTTATGGTCAATTTTGACCACAAATTTGTTTCCCGCCAAGTATTTCCTAAACTTGATCAAAGCATGCATGATGGATAACATTTCTTTATCATAAATGGAGTAAATCTTCTCATGTGGTTGTATATTCCTACTCTCAAAATATATTGGGTGGTGTGCTTGTTTTAGGACTACACCAATGCCTTCTATTGATGCATCACATTCCAAGACAAATGGCTTTAAAAAATTAGGCAAGGCTAGAATAGGACAATTGCATATTACCTCCATTTTTTGGAAATATTTTTCAGCCCCTTCATGCCATTAGAGAGCATATTTCTTTGTCAAATTAGTGAGAGGTGAAGTGAGTTCGGAAAACCCCTTCACAAATGTTCTATAGTAGGTGCAAATTCCAATGAATCCTCTTAATTCAGTGATACTTTTGGGACGAGGCCACTCTAAAATGGCTCTTATTTTCTCCATATCCACTTTCACACCATCTTGACCAATGATATGTCCAAGATACAAGAGCTCTCTAAAACCAAACTCACATTTTGACATCATAGCAAACAAAGATTGATCATGCAGAATTTTTAACACCTCTTCTACATGATGCAAATGTTCCTTCCAAGTTTTTCTGTAAATAAGGATGTCATCAAAGAAAACTAGTACAAACTTATGAAGTTGCTTGTGGAAGATATCGTTCATGCATGATTGTATTGTGGCAGGTGAATTTTTCAAGCCAAAGGGCATGGAAACAAACTCAAAGTGACCATAGTGCCATCTGAAAGCAGTGTTTGGTATGTCTTCTTATCTCATTCGAATTTGATGATAACTAGATCTAAGGTCAATAATTAACAAGAACTTGTCCCCATGGAGGTCATCCATGAGCTCATCAATCCTTGGGATGGGGTATCTATTCTTTATCGTCTTCTTGTTTAATGCTATGAAATCAATGCACATTCTCAAGGTTCCATCTTTTTTCTTTACCATAACAACTGAAGAAGCAAATGGGATGGAACTAGGCCTTATGAGACCCAACTCCAAGATTTGTTAATGGCCTCTTCAATCTCATCTCGAATACTTTTGTAGTTTCTATACGGCTGCATTTTTATAGGTTGTGTTCCTATCTCTAACTCAATGATATGCTCCACCCCTCTATCTAGTGGTCTTCCTGGGGGAAGGTCTCCAAAAACCTTCTCATACTTACTCAATAGCTGCTCTTGTTGAATTTTCATATGCTAAGCTAGATCATTAGTATTTCATTTCAATTTCATAACAAAATCATATAAACAAGATCACTGAAAGATAGACAAGAACAACCATACAAAAAGAACACAAAGATTTATCCTGGGAAAACCCTAAAGGAAAAAACCCAGCAAAAGCTTCCTCAATATAGATGCCCCAAAAGATAAAAGGTAAAACCAAAAGGGAGATCAAATACTGAACCTACTCCTTCTCCAGCTACTTCTCTCTCCTCCACTAATGCGCTACACAAGTGAGAGTGTGTTTCCAAATGAGTGCCACACCTCTATTTATATTCATCCATTCACTTTAATAATTAAATCCGACATGTAGGCTCGAGTTAATCATGTAGGCTCGAGTTACACATGTAGGCTCAAGTAACCACACTGGGGTGCTAATGACCCACCTTTACAATTAGAGGGGGCTACCTCATGACTCTTATTAGTTCTTTCG
>LPNX010545751.1:149423-281217 GCA_001517045.1 Pseudotsuga menziesii | reverse complement strand
TACAAAGTAATACAAGTGGTTCTCCCGGTAGGACCATCGGGGACCACAAAAAAATACATATAGAATATTCTTCGAAGTTACAATATTTCAACACTCCCCCTTAAAGAGAAGGGTATTCTACAACAACATCAACAACAACAATGGTAGGAGAGAGATAGAGGACATCATCAACATCATCAGGGTAACACATCTATAAATCATTGGAAGCTTTTCAACATCATATAGTCTTTGTCTTCAATCTTCAACGGCAGCAACTCTTTGATCAGAATCAACATCTTCAGCACTTTGACCTTTCGATCAACAACAACATCTTCAGCACTTTGACCTTTCGATCAGCAACATCTTCAGCACTTTGACCTTTCGATCAACAACATCTTCAGCACTTTTACCTTTCGATCAGCAACAGCTTCATCGCTTTGACCTTTCGATCACCAACATCTTCAACACTTTGACCTTTTGATCAACAACAACATCTTCAGCACTTTGACCTTTTGATCAACAACATCTTCATCATCATACTCTGATCTTTCGATCAGAAACATCATCATCAAAACATCATTCTCATCAAAACATCATCATCATCAAAACATCAACATGATCCTTCCTTTCAGAATTACGGGATCAACACATTTATGGTACTCAGATGATCCTTCCTTTCGGAATTACGGGATTTAGGTCTTTACAGAGTTACCAACGATCCTTCCTTTCGGAATTACGGGATCAACACATTTGTGGTACTCAGATGATCTTTCCTTTCGGAATTACAGGATTTAGGTCTTTACGGAGTTACCAACGATCCTTCCTTTCGGAATTACGAGATCAACACATCTGTGGAACTCAGACGATCCTTCCTTTCGGAATTACGGGATCAAGTCTTTACGGAGCTACCAACGATCCTTCCTTTCGGAATTACAGGATCAACACATTTGTGGAACTCAGACAATCCTTCCTTTCAGAATTGCGGGATCAACACATCTATGGAACTCAGAGGATCCTTCCTTTCGGAATTACGGGATCAAGTCTTTACGGAGCTACCAACGATCCTTCCTTTTGTAATTACGGGATCAACACATCTGTGGAACTCAGACAATCCTTCCTTTCGGAATTACAGGATCAACACACGTTCTCAAGTACCAAAGTCACTGGATCACTTATGGACATATGTCCCGAGATGATACAATCCCTCTTCATTCTCGAGGACCGAGGTCCCCAGATCACTTTAGGGCAAGTGCCCAGGGATGATACAATCCCACTGCAACATCACTACTCCCCCTTTCGGGGAAGGTCTTTCCGAACCACACCAAGCTTGTCTCGAAAGTGTTCGAACTTTACTCGGGACAAAGGCTTTGTCAACACATCATCATCTAAACCATCATCATCTACATCCTCGGTATGTGAATACTAAACTATCACCATCTGTATCTCCAGTATGTGAATACTGAAAGCATCATCACCTCTATATTCAGTATAGAAATACATAATCACCATCATCTGCATCTACAGCATGTAAATACTGAAACATCAATATCTTCAGTATGGGAATACTGAAACATCATCATCTCTATATTCAGTATAGAAATATTAAATCACCATCATCTGCATCTACAGTATCATCATCTGCATCTTATCTCGTATGTAGAAATACCGGATTTCTATGTGTTACGACGGAACACAGGGTTCTCTGTCATCACAGCTCTGGTTATCACATAGAATCATTGTAGTATCCATCTTCAGGTCAAAGAGACCTGATATCAGCTTTCGAAGCCATATGGCTTCACAACTTAGCAGAGCAATTTGCTATGTATTCTGCTTCAACCGTGCTAAGAGAAACACTGGACTGTTTCCTGCTAAATCATGGATTCATGGTACTTTTTCATTTGAATGTAAGATAGATATGTGATACTAGATGACATTGATTTAATAATAAACTTGACATCTGAATGCCCATGCTGGAAATGAGTTGTCACACCCCGGTTTTGACCCCGTTGCATTAAATGTACATGATGTATATATTATAATGATCATGGTGCGGAGCTAAAGGCCAAGGCCCCACCATTGATTGGTTATGCTATGTTTTAGGTTGAAATCGTCACTGAAGGTATATCGGGGCATGCGGCATACATATCAAGTTTTAGCATCATGTAAATATGCATCTTTAATTAAATGAACCCGACCAGCTACGCTCGCGGCAACTAAAATTAAGGGGCATGATTTTCACAAGGATAAGGGTGGGGAAAATGTCAAACCTTGACCAATGAGGGACAAAGCCATGTGTCATCTTTCTTTGTCTTACCCAACCACCTCCATTAAGAATTGTTGCTGGAGGTTGAAGCAGTTATTGTTTTTGGGAGTGGTGTGGCAGGACTGCCAGTCCTTGCCCACACGCACACTCCACCCACGGTTGACTTCACAATGGCAAAAGAAACCACTGCCATCACTCCCGCAGATGTTCTACTCTCTCCCCCTCCACAACTGTGCTGAAACACTCACGCACTCTCCACTACGCAGGCCTCACGAATTGTTGTTCATCCTCACGCAGGAGCGGAAGTTGCTCACGCTCACGCACAAGATTTTCCCGGCTTTACTCACGCAGTCCCTTCCTCTACGGATTTGCGGATGGTGTGGTTGTATATTCTCCCCACCGGCTGATTGTGGGTTTTGCGTTGTTGTTTCTCTCACGTACAAACTAGGAGAACTATAATTCCTTCCCCAGCGCCTTCTATGTAAGTCTTCCTGTGGATTCATTGCCTTGGACGTGCTGTTGTTCCTCAGGTTTTGATTGTGTTGCTGGCACGTTCGGGACTGTTGTTTTCCCCATGATGTGAGCGGTGCTCACTGATTTCGTTTGGGACTGTATATTCCGCTTGGGACTATTTTCCCCTATGATTGTGTTTGTTGTTACGCTTTGGGGCTGTTGTAGATTGTTTGGAGTCGTTTTGGCCACGATAGGGCCAAGAACGACTCAGGAATCGTTTCCCCTGTTAAGCTATAACCGCTGATTGATTGCGTACGTGCAATGGTTGGTCTTCGGACTGTGTAGGGAGCAGGGATGGGGGCTTGGTTTGCTTGATAAACATGGTGGCTGGAAACCACACAGATGGAGCTAGAGGGCTGGCTTTCTTCTCCACAACCCCTGAATAGCACTGGAAGGGAATGCAGGGCCTGAGGGACTGTGTAGCAGAGAAGGGATTGATTCCTTGTGTTGGGTGTGTGTGGGTGTCTTAGAAGTCAAGCTAGTTCTGGTGTAGGTGTTCCTAGCTCTGCAAGGAGCTCACCAGCTTAGCATTTAGCCTTTCCCAACTCCTGGATGGCCTAATAAACCCAACTGCGTTGGCTTGGCTGTGTTTTGTGTATCCTTGGCTATGTGTAAGCCTGCTTGTTCCCTTATTCCTTGGAGAATCATGCCCAGCTCGGGGGTGGCAGCGCTATTGAGAGATTAAGGAGCACGCTGGCCTATGGTTGGGTGGAACGTTGCAGCGACGTAGCTGGTTGCGGATTGACGTCTTCATAAGATAAGTGATCTTGCTCATTTTACTTCTGCAACCATATTTTCTATTAATGAATGTGATGAACATGATGAGTGAATGCTTGTATGAATGTATGATGTTCCGCTGCATATGATAAATATTTGCATCTGTGTATGTTCTACTTCAATGCATCTTGTTATCAGCATTCTGTTTCAGCATTTTCTTTCAGCATTTTTTATGAAATCACATGTTCATGGGGCTCTTAGCCTAGATGGTTCACGCCATGGTTGCATCCTCTTCATCGGTCGGAGGGTTGGGGACGTGACATGAGTGGTAATTTTGAAATGGCTATGACATGATTACTTGCAGTTCATCAGTGGTTTTCAAAATAAATTGTATCTGTCCATGTACCATGAAACATGTAAACTGAAGTTTCATAGGAAATTTCAACATTATCCACTTGACCATGAATCCTTCTTTTAATGCTTTTGACATTTGCTGGCATTGAGGTAATGAAGGCATTCCTTTTGGCATTTGTGCATTTGACAATCAACCGGCCACAACAATTTTATGGAGGATTTCGTCTTGAACAGGGATGAATTTCTCCCAAACACTTGTGAAATTTTAGAAACTGCTCATGCTAAGGATAAATGGTCCCGTTTTGGAAGTGGGTTTTGAACCATTTCTGAATACTCCTTGCGGTTTAACCACACTGCCTTCTCGAAATTCATCACTCGGAAAATGACGGGAATTTGTTGTTGATACTTTGGCTGCTAGAGCTTGAAACCTGTAGACATTCTTCCATTAAAACAATTGGTTCATAATGGTGTGAATTCTTTGAGAGTTACGTTTGGATCATTGCACGATGGACAACCAATGATGAAGAATTCTTTTTATCCAAAAATGACAGAATAAATCCACTTGGGTGACATTAATGGAAACCATGGCAATTGCAAGGTTAACGTTTTCATTGGAAATGATCCAAAACTTTTAAATTTTTTCCCAAACTAAATGAAAACAAGTCAACCGTATGAAGATAAAACAAAATTGAGATGGATAGAAGTTAACCATGCTTGACATGAGCACTTGAGGTTTTTTAAGCAAATTCTACTTAACTTTGAACTTTTAGCAACATCTCCTTTGGATATTTTGGTCAACGTGCTGCCGAAAACCAAAATTTGGTGTGCAAATTTCAGTGCTAACACTTCCCTCACTCGGTAAGCCATCCCTTGGTCTTCCTAGCCTACACGCCAGTACACCATCTTAAACAAATCACATTTCCACACAAGAGATGGTCAGCAATGCTACCAAATATCAGTTGGCCATGTAGACTTTCCATGTCCTACATGACATATATTCGACACAAGCAAGGGTTCGCAAGCCCCAGACTTACTCAAATCCTAGGGTTATACCATTCTCCCCCACTTAAATCTATTGACGTTCTCATCAACATGAATTCATTGGAATTTCCCAATGAAGGGGGTGTGGGTAGTGAAGACACACTGTGGGTAGTGAAGACACACTTCCACAAGTCCCATGTTCAAACATGGCTTTGATACCATATGTAATGGGGCTAGACTTATTGTTCTCCTTGAGCGTTCCATACCACTCAAAAATTCTAGTCGCCACTTGGCACAACTGTGACCTTAATAGTTGGGAATGACCAACAACCATCTTGTATCACGTGTACTACACCTCATTGACACATCTTTACCAAAACCAATCTAGGTGTACATTATACTTGCGAAATATGAGCGTGCTCATTTCACCATACATGATCCTACGTTGTCGCCACCTAACCACATGCTAACCTGTTATGCCTTCTCCTCAAGCTAGCATAGTCAAACAACCCACCTAATGTACGATGATGTTGCCATCCATCTAGTCCAATGCTCGACGATGCCCAAAGGTCATTCCCCTCCTAGCACAAGCATGAGGCGTTCACATACCTTCGGCCCACACCTCTTACACTTTTCCTAGCATGAATGGCACACCATCCAACACATTGCCAATCACGTTGCTCTCCACCTAGTCATGAACCCCACGGCCTTATCGGTTTCCCACCCTCACTCGATAAGCCATCCCTTGGGCCTACTAGCCTATGCGACAGTACACCATCCTAACCAACTCACATCTTCTACACACAAGGTGGTCACCAAGGCTATCAAATATTAGTTGGTCGTGTAGACTCGCCATCTACTGGTTGACACATCTTCTTCACAAGCAAGGGTCCAGAAGCGCCAGATTTCATCGAAGCCTAGGGTTATGACACGGGGATCTTTAGTAACCTAATGAACCGATCTTTACTGACCACTCCTCACTGCCTCCAAGCGAATCTACTTAGGCGAGCCCTCCTTATGGTTCTCTTTTCAGCTTGAGCATTGGTTTTGCTTCCAATTCTCGTAACCCTGCTTCGCTTAGCAGTTCCTATGGGTTGTTGTTTTCCTCAGCCCGCGTCTCTCCTACTGTGCAGTTCTTCGCTCGACGTCGTTGACTCTTGTATGTCGGTGCATCTGTCGCGTCCCTTCATCGAGCCCAATGGCCCATGTCACTTCCCTATGTTGGCGCTCTACCTTCACCAACCCGTGAATCCTTTTGGCAGCGCATGTCTATACCCATCCCTTTAAACTAGTGCCCACTAGCCTCACGTTCTACGCCATTCAGCTCCTTTTATGAGCAGTCCTCTGTTTCTTGAGCCACGACCTCTTCCGGTCTGGATCCACTACTAGTCGAGATCGAGTCTCTGCCAATGCTATAATCGCTGCAGCGCGCTCTACACAGCGTCAGCACCTAATTCTTTTGGTCTTCTCTTCGATCCATCACTTCAACTACTGGTCAGTTCACAGCTCCAGCCTCCACATTCCCTCTTTACTAGCAACTATGGTCTGATCTGCGACTATCGCTCATTAGCTCTACACTTGGTCGCGTCCGGAGTGAGCCACAATCCCACTCCACGAGGCCACGAACTCAGCTGCTACGTCTTGTAACAAACTAATGAATCAATATGCAAGATGGAGCGCCTTATATACTGGACAGATTTTTCCGGGAGGGGAGTCTGTCCAATGCACACCGTCGAATGAGAAATCCGACGGTGTGCATTGGACAGGCTCCCCTCCCGAGGGAAAGTCTGAGAAATCCGACGGTGTGCATTGGACAGGCTCCCCTCCCGAGGGAAAGTCTGTCCGACGGTGTGCATTGGACAGGCTCCCCTCCCGAGGGAAAGTCTGTCCAATATATAAGGATTGCCTATGCAAGATGGCCCGTACTATGGTCGTACTGTATGAGATTCTTTTTTTAAGTCTCTGATCTTGTGTGGGGTCTCTCATCCAACGGTGTGCATTGGACAGGCTCCCCTCTCGAGGGAAAGTCTGTCCAGTATATAAGGATTGCCTATGCAAGATGGCCCGTACTATGGTCGTACGGTATGAGATTCTTTTTTTAAGTCTCTGATCTTGTGTGGGGTCTTTTTTTATGCTTAAACCTTTGATTAACAACTTCTTTAATGTTTAGTTCAATTACAACTAGCAAATAGGCATATTGCATAACTAAACATTAAAACTAAAAATATATCGTTTAAGTAAACAGTAAACAAAGGAAACCACAACACAAGTTGTACTTTAGAAACTCCAATCCTTCGAGGAAAAAAAACAAATATTTGTTTCTTCTTATTGCAAGATTTGATTACAATAGAGCCACAATATTCCTTTGGATACACTCTTTGGATATGGACCAAACACCCAGGAAAATACACCAAATCCTCTCTGCAGACTAGAGAGACAAACCCTAGATCCACCCTTGAGCTAGAGTGCTCACTATAAGAGGAAAGTCATCGCTTGTAATTGTGATACTGACCACTAGAGAAGATCTCATTTTCTCCTATCTAACTAGTGGTGATGAGCTCATACTCTAAGGATTCTTTTATAATGTCTCACTCATGCAAATACTATTTCCAACTAAAACTATTTGCATGAGGTTTTATAAATCCACCTTTAAAATGTATGTCTAGAAATCAACTCGACTCGTTTTATGTTGTTAGACACCCCCAACATAGAAGTGCTTGCCAATTTACAAAAACTAACATAATTCATTGATAGAAGATAATATTAGGCTTAGGATTTTCCAACGAACATGGACGAGGATTTCCACAAAATGGTATATTGAACTTCCAAACTCAGTTTTTTGCAATTTTGCATCCTTAGCTATGACCTTTTTGACACATTTCAATTACTATATTGATACAAGATAGGGACTGAATTGTTGTCATTGTTTTGACAAGACACCACCACCCACATTTCTGATCACATTTGTGAATGGAGGAGGACGCATCACATGATGAAAGAATTAATTGTTGATGAGTTCTTATTTGATTGGTTCATGAGGGTTTTGTATTATTTCCTACCTAACACACCTTGGAATGAAATGAACCTAACTAAGACAAAACTTAGACCACAGATCAATGGTGTGATTGGTTTCATAGAGAATGTCATAGCTAGTCAAGTATCAAATCATATGTGGCATATGTCTCTATATTTGAAGACATCAGTTTTCACTCAAAATAATTATAGCACCTTGAGCCCTGTGAAAACCTCTGATCTCTTTTTAGTTCAAACCTCTAATCAGAAAGGGAACCAACAAACCAAAGGGAAAAGGAAAGGAATAAATAAAAACCAAGGGTCTAGAAACAATAACAATAATAGTGTTGGTGGGGATAAAAGGGATTAAAAGAGGGTCAAATTATCTTGTAAGTTATGTGAAGATGACGATCTTACTAATAAATTCCCCAAAATGGAGGAAGCTCAATGATTATTGACCCAATGAGAAGAACCTAAGCAACTCATTTTTCTTATGAATCATGCCCCTCCACATGCCCAATAGTTAATGGTTGGTGTCCTAAATAACCCTACACCTTCACAAGGGAGGAAGTAGGGTGCCCCACCTCAAGGGGGAAACTTGTTGATTGTGAAAGTTTATATGTGTGAGCAGGAGATAGAAATTCATAATAGAGCGTGTAATAATTATGCATTTGAATCCAATTCAAAAGGCAAAAAAGCATTTATGTTGCAACCACCACTTTCTCTTCAAATATAAAATTCAACAGTTAATGCAATGCCCCACCCTCCTAGGAGCATATTGAGAAGGGATGCACATAATCCTGATGATTGGTTTATGCAATGCCCCACCCTCCTAAGAGCATATTGAGAAGGGATGCACATAATCCTGATGATTGGAACACCTAGAACTATATTATTGTTGAGGAGTTAGCCCAAGATCCATGCACCATGTTTTCCATGGAGATTCTTTAGAATTACCCTGACATTTTTTCATTTCTACTATTTCTAAAATAAGTGGTATATCTATCAAAAATATTCGAAGAATCCACAATAGGCACAACATTCCAAATCCAAATCCAAATCAAAATTCAATGTCATGAAAAATAAGTTAATTTGAACTACAAGGAGATGAACATTATTGAATACTAAAGATCCAAAATATAATATATGACCAAGGAGATGAACATTATTTAATACTAAAAATCCAAAATATAATATATGATCAAACCATAGATTCTATTAATGAGCGGGCTATTAATTCTTATAACTATTATATTCATACTAATCATTATCTTTTTTTTTTCACATGGAAATTCTGGGCTCTTGAACTTATTTGTATGTCAAGGCCCAGCAGGAATTGAACATAGGTCTCCTCCATTACAAAGATTTCACAAATCCAAACTAACCGATACACTGTCCCCATTGGGACTATACTAATCATTATACTAATCATTATCTTAGTTTTTAGTTATTCTCAATTTTAATTTTTCCAATTAGACCTAATTCTAAAGAATAATATTTAACTAAGGATTATAAAAGATACTATTTTAACTTTATTATTAAAGATTTAAATAATAGACAAAGATTTTTTTATAGAATAACTAACCTAATTTTTTTTATCAAAATAAGGAAGAGTAAAATATTATCTAACCATTATTTATGATAACTTATTTAATTTATTACATACAATTAATATTATTTAATTTAATTTTATAAAAAGAGAAGTAGGGCTATATCTTAAAGAAGTTTTAGACTTAAAAAAACCCTCATATTGCAATATTCTTTGATGGTTGATCAAAGGGATCCAACTCTCATTGATCTCCAACCCTTAGTCCTTACTCATGTATATGTTATGATGCTTTATATTTTTGAGGCTCCTCTAATTCCCTGTTTGTAATAATGATATTCTTTAGCAAGAATTCTGGTGTCTTTCGAGCACACAACTCTTGGTTTCTTGGGAGTTCTTTGCTAATGTGGAGTTGCAAATCAACCATTCATCGTATATGTCCCATGTTCTTTAATCCCCACTTGAAATGATCACCCATTTTCTCTGATATAACATTTCTCACAAGAGCATGAAACTCTATAGACACCTTTGTATTAATAATGATTGGTGGCATTCTTCATTGATCTCATTTTATGACTAATCATTTCCATTAGCTTGAAGGAGGTTAATATCTCCTTCCTTCTTAGAAATTTTGAAATCATGCCAGTGACTCCTTGGATGTAATAGTGATATGCCTTCTTACTAGATTTTATGTATTTGAGGAGTTCAGAATTACCTCATGTTCTTTTAGTTTCTCTTTTGATGTCCTTATTGTTAAAGCCTATGATTTTAAAGACCTTTACTAGGTGGTATTTTTGTCCTTCTCTATTTGCTCCTCGTTAGATATTCTAATTTCCATCATGTCTAGAGTGTTTATAACTCGAAACTTTTGAGTGGGTTGGTGATGGGAGTCTTTGTGAAGATATCTCTCCATGTGGGTTTTCTTCCTAAATACTTTGTGTCCAAGGGACCCATCCTACTTCTTGGTGATTAGTACATCAAAGAAGAAAATTCTATGACTCTCCTTTGTCTCCATGGTGAAATTGATGTCAATAGAGAGACAATTAAGGTACTTAAAGAACTTATCAATATCATCGCTTATATGAGGCCATTTCACATTAGTGTTATCCATATATCATTTCCATCTTGTTGGATTCATGGAGAATTGTTCAATGCTCTTTTCTCAAAAAAAAAAATCTATAAAAAGATTGGAAACTATGGGTGAGAGAGGGGACCCCATTGCTACACCACTAATTTGTTTATAGAAATCCCCTTGAAAGCTAGTGAATGTTGAGTGAAGGCATACTTCTTCTAGCTTAGCCATCTCTAGGTCAACGAAGACTACCTGAATAGCTTCATTCTAGGGGTTTTGTAAGAAGAAAGACAACATTGAGTCCTATTAGGATATCCTCAGTTTCTATTTTTTCATTCTTAATGATTCCCTTGAAGTCAATAGAATATATAATGAAAGAATTAGAATTTCCTATTAAGAGGCCTAGGATTACCATTACATATTTCATCAATTCATATGTTGGAGAACCAATTTTATTGACAATTGATTTGAGGGGAATACCTTCTTTATAGATTTTTGGGAGACCATATATTTTGGGGTTATCTAACGCTCAGAGTTAGTCGCTTCTTCGTCCTTTCTTCAAGGTTGGATCCTTTAATTGCTTTTTGACTTCTTTAATGACTTTTGACATTTTTTTTAACTAAATTCGTGTAACTTCCACTCATGGTGAGGTGATGAATCATTTTGGTGTTGTAATATTCTTTATTCATTATTGTCATTGTCCCACCCATGTTAGCTTTCAACGTTAATATGTTCTCATTGCTTCTTGGTTTTTTCAGAGCATCACATTTGTTTCCTCTTATTGGTTCTCAAGGGATTGAACCTTCTCAAAATCATTTCATGGTCTTTTCTTATTCTCTCTTTATCCTCATCCACTAAGGATTGAATGCCATCTTCTATATTACATAAGATGTTGTCTACAATAATCCTTTTGAGGGATAAATAAAGTTTCAAACCTTAATATCCAATTCAACATTATTTAATTCATGTGATGACAAATTAACTATTGTATAGGTGTCATGTCCCCACCCCTCTTACCGACGATGTAGAGGACGCGACCAACACGCTGCTGCTATCAAACTAGGCAATCTAGCCCCATGATAATAAGCATAAAAACGAAATGCATTAATATAAAAACATGCACAGATGCAGGTTGCAATCTATAGCGGAAGCAAATGTATTTATTTCATTCATGCATTCATCATGTTCATTCTAATTCTTAAACAATTTATTGAAGATATTAAATACACAAGAATACTTATCTAGAAACAAAGTTGGCCCGCAACTAGCTATGGTGTTGCAACATTCCACCCAACCATAGGCCAGTGTGCTCATCATTCTCTCAAAATCACTGCCACCCCAAAGTTGGGCATGATTCCACAAGGCACTAAGGAAATAACAAGCTCACACATAGCCCACAAACTAAAACATCCACAGTCAAGCCAACACACCATTAGGTTTCTCAGACTGCTAAGGAAACTAGCCAACAATACATGGGTTCCTTGGACTTTTCCAGCCAAGCCACGCTTGCATCAAACACACAGTCAACCCATTTAATCAAACACAGTCATACACCACCGTTGGATATGAACATAACATTCTGGGGAACCAAAACGAAAAAGGAAACAAGGGTAAAACAACCCTCTTATAGTAATTTTGATTTCCATGGACGTTTTGACCCTAACGTGGCCAAAAACGAATTCATCAACACCCAAGAGTATGTGATCTCTCCTCCAAATTGTTGGGCAACACAAATACTATTTTCAACTTGGAGAATAGTGAGGAAATGCATCCAAATCATGGGGAAGGGAACCCACCCATTGATCTTTACAAAAACGAATTCCCAGCCTAGGGAAATTGAAGAAAACGGTTGCCCATGTGAGGAAAAACACACAGCAAACCCAAAAACAGGTTTGCAACCAAGAACAAACTAGTAAATTGGGTAAAAAACCCCTATGAGTAAAATTCGATCCCATAAACGTTTCTGGGAAACGTAGTGGCTAAAAGGACCCCCATCCATGCCCAAATCGTGGGCCTCCTTCGCTCATTCGCTACACAACTCCACAAACGAAAATATGGGTATGCAAAATAGAAAAACAACAGAAAAACGTGGAGGTAATTACTCGGCAAGCTCCTGCTGCGTGAGGAGGACCAAAATCGTCCCTTGGAAACCCCAAATCATCCATCCTTGCTGCACATTCACTCAGCAAGACCCCAAACCAATTTTTGGGCATGCCGAAATGGAGAAATGCCCTCCAAACGTGAGGGAGAGAGCTTGCTCCTCTTCCTGCTACGTGAGAGAGCCTCCACGTGAAGGGAATGGGTGAGGAAATGAAGGACATGGGTTCCTAATGGCTTGGCATGCTTTTCCAAGATTTTACTTTCCCCACAAGTCAAAAACACACTTTCCAAAAATGGGTTGTTTCCCAAATTCAAATTTGACCTCCATACCTTTCCCATCCCAAGGCAATAACTTTCTCCACCAACTTAGAGATGATTGGACACAAAAGACAAAATGGGTAGTTGACCACTCTATGGGTTTTACCTTAGATATTTGGATTTTCCCCATTGCATCAAGGTTGAATAATTCCCCCTCCCTATTCCTTGTGAAATCATGCCCCCATCTCTTTAACGTTGCGGGGCGTAGCTAGTCGTGGTATTTTTATTAATTTGCATTTTACATGATGTCTCAAAAACATATTGTGCCTGGCTAGCACATAAACCTTTGGCATCGATTTTAATCACCGAAACATCAAACACTAAACCCATGGTGGGGCCTTTTCCTTGAGCTCCACACCATGATTTAATACAATATGTACATCATATGCAATTTAATACCATGGGGTCAAAACCAGGGTGTTACAATATGGGTCATTGTTTCCATCCATATGTTTTTTTTATTAGTATAAAGCTCATTTAACGACCTTTGATGTGGAAAAGTATAAGACATGCCTCTCTCATCATGTCAAGTTTCAGATTCAGGTCTCCTAGTGTGGTACTAATATTTTTGGGATTGTTCTTGATGAGAGAGCATCAACATGTTTTATATATGTGTACTCTTGGAGATCCCTCAGTTCTTTAGATAGTGTCCCTTCACCCACTATGTTATTAACTTTTGATGGTCATTCATTCAACTCTCATGTAATCATCACATAATTTCTTGTTGTGTTGGGGGGGGGAAGCAATCTCGGTGGAGGTTGAGGTCATCGCCACTCCATAGATTACAACCTCCTCTTGGGATGTAGTTGGGTGTCACTATGCCCACTGTGGTAACACCAATATTTTGGCTGATTCATATCCCTCACTTGGGACATATAGTCACTATTAACCAATTGTCATATTGTAGATCAAATCCATCTATTGCAATGGGATCAAATGTTCCATTGGTTGATAATTCTATGAAGGCATGTGAAAATACATGTATTGGATTATGTTCCACTCTAATGGGAATGTTTGACCTTCCTCCATAAATTTTCTATGTCCACTCTTGTCCAATATAGGTGAACTTGTCAATTTCAATAGATCCCAAGGATGTGTTGTCAAGTAGGACTACCAAGACATAGTGCTCAATGCCATTTAAAATGACTTATTTGGACAATGATCCTTGGATTCTACCCAATTCATTTACTTTTGTATATGAAAATAGATGTATTGGATCAACTATTCCATTGTCTACAACTAACATTGCTTACTAGGCTGTTCAGATAGCTATTGTAGATGTTGAACATCTTACTTACCCTCAAGTGCAACATGATCAATTCACTTATCCTGTTTAGACCTTCAGGTCTCCTATTTTGCAAGAGTTTTTGGACACGATGTTTCCAAAAACTAAGGTACTATTGAATCCATGACTTGTCCTAAGACGCCCTAGGAGGATATGCATCATCAATCATATTTACTTTCAAAGTTAAATAAGTTAGAATATGAAGAAAAGAGTTTGACCACTTATGGATATTTCAACTAGTACAAAAGTTTCCTCTCATCTAATGAGGTGTATACTTAATGGAATATGGAAAATATGTCAAATAACATGCCAATTGATATCTATAAGAATCCTAGAGTTGTGAAAAATATCATGATCAAAGCATATTGTTCTCTTGAAGAAGTTAAAATATATACTTCTCTTTTTAAGGAATTCCATGATGGTTTTCATTAGACCTATGAAGAAATGTCAAGGATTGACCCCTTGATTGTCAAACATGAAATCAAGACTTACAAAATGTGACACTTGCTCGACAAGAGTTAAGACTAGCTAGCCGCAAAAAGAAGTTGATTTAATCTACCAAGTCCCTCTTATCGAATGGGTATCTAATCATGTTCATGTGGATAATAAAAAAGGATTATTCATGTATGTATGAATTTTCATTATCTAAATAAATATTGCCCTAAGGATAATTTCCGTACTCTATTTATTGGTCTTATTATTGATGTGTGTGTTGGAAGTTAATTTTTTTCACTCAAGGATGGATTTTTTGGTTACAAATAGATCCAGATTCACTCAAAGGATCAATATAAGATTGTGTTTATCTATCCTTGGGATATATTTTCTATGGAAAGTTTTCGTTTAGATTTTAAAAAAATTAATCCACATTCCAGTGGGTTATGTTTTATACCTTCCACAACATTAATCATATTATCGAAGCTTATCTAGATGACTTGGGTACATAATCTAAAAATAGATTCGATCATCAAGCTCATCATCGTGCAATCTTTGATAGTTGTTTTTTTTACAAGATTCGTATGAACTTGAACACATGTGTTTTTTGTGTCATCATTAAGAGGTCATAGTTGATCCCTTTAATGTTGAGGAAATAGTTTAGTTGCATCACCTTTGTTAAGGAGAGAAACTTCCTATGGATTTGGGGGTACCACAACAAACAGCTTGACACCAGAAATCAATCTTTCCCAATATGCAAGAGAAACCAAACATCTATCACTAAGGAATACTAAATAGTACCTTGTTCCAGACAGTTGAAGTAGATCCCTGTTGATATTTTCCAATTCACGCTTGCATTAGCAACTTTCTCTCAACAACAGCAAACAAGACAAGCATGCTCTATAATAATGTGTTATCCCTACTCTAGCATATATTTTCAACAATGTATAAGCAATCAAATACATCCATGGAAACAATATTCATATTCAAATGTACATAATTGGATAGGAAAAGATAATTCTATTAATAAAATCAAAGATTACAACAGTGACAACCTCTGTCAGCATGTCTACGAACCAGAGAAACCGAGTCCTCCACCTGGGCCTACACTACCTCAATCATCCATCTCTCGATAGTAAGGTCACAATGGGAAGAACACAAAGTGCTCCAAAGGGACAAAGGGATGCAGACTCAAGTATAAGCAAACTGAGGCAACAATGGACTATAGTTTATTTGCTTTTCAATTCCTCCTCCTTCAATGTATCCAAGGGCTTCCTTATATAGCACTCCAAAAAGGTAATGGAGGGTCGAATCCAAGTGATATCGAGGCATATGGAAGGCCAAGAGTCAATATCTTCAGACTCATATGAGGAAAACTCCAAAAATGTTTGTACTTATGCACACATCTCGATGTACGTGAGTTTGAGGTCAAAATTCGTGTGTACATGTGAGTATGTGTTTAAAAGTCATGTACAGCAATAAACAAGGGTTTTTTAGGGATGATCTTGGAACATCAAAGAATAATACAATTCCATGGGGTCCATAGAGTCTGCAGAGAGACAGAGAAGGCCATAAATATGTGATCAACCATGTGTGGTAAAATCTGCTATAATAGATGCCCACTCATGTGTAAGGTCAGAGGGGTAACATGATGGCCGAAATACATTATAAAATCCATCCCAGAAGTGGAGTAATGAATAACCAGGTGGAAGAACCAGCCACTCATCTGTATAATACAATGATAAATCTCGGCATGTGACTGCAAATACATGGAGAAGTCCTTGATACATAAGAGTACAATAGCCATGAATAGGCATGATATACAAAATGTGTCATGTATGGTCATTGCCACGTACAATATACAATAGATTAGAATCTCCAAAGTGGATGAAGATATATAATAGGTCAAGATATCCATAATAGTTGAAGATATACAATGGATCAAGATATCCATAGTGGATGAATATATATGATATACACTGGAATCAAATCACAAGAGCTCATATCTCATGAACACTGGAACGATCGAGGAGGTAGCATATAGGGAATGCCGCCAAGCTATAAGGTCTTCTACACAAACCGCTATGAGTACATGTCCTACTATGCAAATAGAGGTGTCGAGGTCAAACATAGTAGTCCATTGTCTGATTACTGGTCATTGATGTATACCGTTAACAGACGAGAGATCACCCACCGATAATGAAAATGGGAATCAAGGTACAGAGTGCAATCTAACAAGTGTGAATAGATGTGTTGAGGTCGAACACTTGGAAGAATCCATCGATCAGGGGACATTGATGTATTCCCAAAACTGTCGATGGCGAGAGAACCTACCACTGATGACTGTAAGTCTCAAGGAGCTCAAATGAATATAGACTCCTATTCCAGAATAAATGATCTGAAGTTGATGGAAAGGAATCCACTGGAAGGAGGGAATTAAGGCATCGCCCATCAACCAACATGAGGTACTCAGCAACGCTATATAATGTGGAAGAACTCAACCAAAAAGATGTGCACGAACCAGTAACAGTACCGAGAATGGCCGACATGCAAAGTCAAGATAATTGAGGAATGGCCGACTCAGGCTTCAACTTCCTTCGAACAATAGCATAAAGGAAAATGGTGATTGAAGGTAGGCAGCATGGACTCGATATGCAAACTGGGACATCTCTGTGACACAGGAGGCATAACCAGAGGCTCCATAGGGACTGGAAGCTTAACTAGTCAGTGGAGATAAACTCAGAGTAACGAGTACAACTCCTAAATTCAAACTAATAACCCAACCAACAGATGTGATATATAGTGCTTTGTTCGAAGGCAAAACAACTAGAGTGCTGCCAAAGATAACATGTTTTCCTGTCCAACTTTTTGGTTTTTTTTAAATTTTTTTTTGACTTTTTCAGATATTTTGAAAATCTTGAAAAATAATAAAAGTGCTTTATAGTACAAATCTAGAAGGAGACGAGTGTTAGGGGACAAGAAAACTATTTCCAAGCAGTGGAACATGCCTATGCTCAATGCAAGGATATATGTGCAGGATAATGACACTCGAGGCAATATCTCCTCCCGGTAAAAGGGATAATGAAGCTGCAAAAGATATGTAAAAGGCTCTTCTTGGCTAGACATGAGACAAGCTCGGGATATATGGATGATAACTCAAAGTCAGGGAGCCAGCATAAAGCTCAATAAGGTAAGGGAACTCATGAAAATTCAATTTACTGATATGCATAAGGCATGGGGACTTCACTTAGTGAACCTCTCACATAGCACGTGCGATCGTGGGATATTAAAGAATACCCTTAATTTCGAGAGATATTGACCCAAACTCTTTTTGTTGAAACCCCCTCCCAATACTTAAAACCTCCTCTCCGCCCCTTTTTATACCTCAATCCTTATAAACCACCCTACCCACCCCCACCTTAAACCCCTCATCCCCCCAATACCTGCAATATATTGGTTCGATTTTTTATAATTTTAAAACCCACAATATGAACTAATGTGATAGGACATTGGCCAACAAGTGAAGCACCCGTGGTATAAGGGAGTCCCGAGAAAATGGCCAGCATAAATTTCAAGAGGAGTATGAAGTTATTTCTCAATGATATGGCAAGATTAAAGAGGGACTTCCACAACTTAAAGGAGGCATCTCAGCATGGGCACCAAATGCAAAATAGGATCTAACTAGGGAACCCATGTATAGGAAAGCTCTACCATTCACACAATACCACTTTTAACAACAGCATGAAAGTTCTGTGACATCATGGACTGGGTTCGTACCTAAGGTTAAAATGAAATGGTCATAAGGTCATGCAAAATGCAAGCGGATGTGAAATCATAACCTATATGCCAGTTTAGACATGATACCTGAAATAGACACGAGTGGGTCAAAGTCTCAGAGAGAGTGTACAAAAATGGAACCTACATCACAATAATATTAGTCCAAAACAACTATAAACAGTCAGTAAAGAGTCCAAGCTATAGGATATAGGGAGGATTGATCATGACAACTACATTCAAAGGAAACAATGCGGTGGACAATGGGACAAAAGAAGGAATGTAAGGTGTAGACCCAACGTTCACATATCCACTACCACCCCTGTGAGGGTGAACACTGGTGTAAAGACCAAGAGAAAGGAGTAAAAATCCTCCACTAATGGAGTAGAGGATGGCATATGACCACTCCCAAATCCATGAGCAAGGTAAGGGGTTATGATGCCCCCAAGTCCAACACCAATGTCCGTACTAGGAACTGGAGTGGGTGACAGGATACTAGTAGTGATATCAAGCAATCCAAACATAAAAGGATCCAAACTCAAGAGAACATAAATATACTCAAGTAACTGCGATCCCAAAATCCAACTAGCGCACTAACAACACACTCCTAATAGAATTTACATCCAAAATACAAGCAAACCATGGGGAGGATAAGTGAGCTCTTGAATGCAGCAGGTATGTCTCGCCTAGGAGAGGCTCAAAACTCCCATACACTACAAGCAGAGGTACATAACCAATTATAGTGTCCCTCAGCTTCAATGCATAAAGTGATTGTGTTGTCCAACCCCCACCTGGTCAAGACACCTACAGAATAACCTCTGCAAGTACCCCCTACAATACCTAGGTAAGGAAACTAAGTGCACCCCAATATAACCAATGCTCAAGAGGATAGTTGCATGAGGGATCAACCGTATGGGTAGGGTAGCAAATCCTGAAGCTCTCGAAATATCCCCCAGATCTGAATACAATCCTGGAAATATCTTTGTCACTCACAAAAGTGACCAAGGGCTATCTCAATCACAATTATGCACGCTGCCTCATGCTTGACTCTTGTATAAGAGGAGCATCCTGAGAAACACTAATTATACCAAGGATTTCACGCTCTCACCTGGACAGACACCTAATTGTTTTGTTTAGTGGTCTTGGAGAATTAACTCACAATGAACTATTCCAAGACCCTAAAACCTAATCTTGTTGATGTACCCCATAAAATAAAAGAGTGTAATTCATTTTATTAAGTGTTGATTTTAATTGGTTGTGATTATTCAAAGGAAAATGGTCGTGCAACAAATGAAGTTATGACTCATCAATGAAGTAAATACACACACCTGACAAGCAATGCTAAGTGCAATTGTGTAGAATGACAAACAGGGAATGCCACTACATGAGATGCAAGATTATTCATTCCCTTCCAAATGTCAATGCAATCCTTCCTATATGAAAACCTAAATACAACTCTCATCCAAGCAATCCAATGCAAGTACCTCCTCAATTCCATATGTGAGATGCAAGTAAGAATGAAAATATTTTGTATTTTCAATATAAAAGAATGAAAATGCAATAAAATTCATTTAAAACTCTCAGTCTCTGCAGCAAGTATAAAACACAAGCCCAGCAAGACACCGAGACAAAAAGAGTAATGCACTAATGGAAAAACAAAAAGATAAATGACTAAAACTATTTTTCAAAGAAAAATCAATAAAGAAGCGGTCTCTGGTCACAACAGATGCAATCAACATACAACATCAGAACCCAGGAGGACCCAGCCACACTCACAACCCACCCAGCAACTTCTCACATCAAAAAATCAACCAAGAGGGAGGATGTACATGACTATCTAAAGAACAGTAGCGTATGTACGCAACTAGGTAAGGAAAAACCACGTATGTACGCGAATTTTCAGCTAAAACCCGCGTATACGAAGAAGACTGTGGTAAAAAGTAGGCCAAGGATCAAACCAATAAATGGGAGTGTCAATGAAAGGACATACTAAAAATAAGCCGTCAAATAGACAACCTCAATACCCAGGGGACCTAGCCACACTAACAACCCACCCAACAACTTCTCACATCAAAAACTCGACCAACAGGGAGGATTTACGTGACTATGAAAAGAACAGTCGCGTATGTATGTGCCTTTTTTGCTATATGTACATGACTGTTCAGCTGAAACCCATGTATACAGAGAAGAAAGTGGTAAAAAGTAGGCTAAAGTTAAAACCACTCAAGGGGAGTGTCAATGTATGAACATACTATAAAATGCGACACGAAAACAGGGAGAACCAGAGAGAAAGTAAACCACATTGTGCCCCCATCCCGAAGAAGAAACAACTAGGAGTCTCCCCAGTGGAGTTGCCAATTTTGTTAAGGAGAAACTTCCTATGGCTCTAGGGGTACCACAACAAACAGCTTGATACCATAAATCAATATTTCCCAATATGCAAGAGAAACCAAACATATAATACTAAGGGATACCAAATCGTACCTTGTTTCGGACGGTTGAAGTAGATTCCCGTTGAGCTTTTCCAATTCACGCTTGCATTAGCAACTTTCTCTCAACAGCAGCAAACAATACAAGCATGCTCTATAATAATCTGTTATCCCTACTCTAGTATATATATTCAACAATGGATAAGCAATCAAATAAATCTATGGAAACAATATTCATATTCAAATGCACATAATTGGATAGGAAAATATATTTCTATTAATAAAATCAGAGATTACAATAGTGACAACCTCTGTCGGCACGTCTATGAACCGGAGAAACCGAGTCCTCCACCTGGAACTCCACCACCTCAATCCTCCATCTCTCGATAGTGTTATAACTAGATATTATTCTTAGTTTATATGTTCTTTTTGTCCTAATTTTCAACCATTGGTTTAAAATGATTTTACATTTTATGTTGATTTTAAGAACTTTTGACAATCAGTAATTTTTGTTCGATTTAATGCTTTTAATGGTTGAATTATTTCATTAATTTAGTTTTAAGGTTTGTCTTTTGGGCTTATTACTTAATATGTATATCTTTAAGCTTTAAAAAACTTATAATAAAGTTTTATTCCAAGTTTTCTTTATAATCTAACCCTCATTTTTTAGTCCTTTGTCAACTATTTTCATGAGGAGATTCCTGTAATAGCTCTGTTTTTCCTGTTTTTGTCATTATCATTGGGAGCATATTACGAGGTGATGGAAATGAATTATGGAAAACCAAAAGAGGTTTTTGTCCACAACAGACTCGTGCACAAAAACCTCTCTCAGTTTTGCAACAGCTATTATTTTTTTATATATTCAAATTCATCTTTGTGGCCTATGTTCAGGGTTTGAATTATTTGATAATTTCCTATTTTAGTCACCAATTTCCAGCACTTATTCCGATCAATTGAAGGGGAATTTTTAAAAACCAAGAGACTTTTTTGTTCATAACATACTCATTTAAAAAAACCTCTCTCAGGTTTTGCACAGGTGTCCTAGATCGAGAGATATGAAGGCCTCTTTGAGACCCAAATTTTCAGAAATTCACCAAATTTCCCCAAATCCGATTTGTTATTTTTGGGTTAATTGTATTTAAAGATTTTGAGTTATCATGTAACTAATTGATATAACTGTTTCAAATTTCAACCTAGAAGGTAGTTATGGAATTACTTTATCTTTGTAATGATAAAAGGAAGACAAACATACACTTTTAGGGTGGGATTTTTCACTCAAGGAGAGGCTTTGGAGCTTTGATTTCTCAAGCTAGCATTTTTAACTCTTATGTAAGTGGATGACTGTTATTGATTATATATAAATTGATAAGCCCTTTTACCTATTATGCTTTTTCATTTCTGATCTGGTTGATTTCTCAGTCTACAATTTCATTTCCTGTTTAAATGTTTATTCATGTAAATGCTTGTAGCCTGTGTGTGGAATTAGTATTTCATGTGTAATGTTTATGGCTTATTGGGATGTGTTTGATCCACAATTTATCCAATTTGCATGATTCAGTTCTGTATTAGCTTGTGGATGTTTATTTCCTCCTTGTTGATGAAGTTTTTAAAACCAAAACCATAAACAAAAACCATAAAACCTATTTTATTTAATTTTACTTTTGAGATTGTGGTGGCTTGTTCTTCTAGTAGTCTGAGAACAATTTCAGGCACTAACATCTTTGCATCATTTCCAAGGATGAAGCTGAAGTATATGTTCCCTGTGATATCACTATTCATCTTATTTTGAGAGGTGAACAAAGTCAGAAAATCTTTAGACTACAATTTTTCATTGGAGATTCCACGATTAAAGATTCCACTGCAAGGAGAATTTTGTTGACAGAAAAATGAAGAAGCCAAATGGAAAGACTGGGTATGAGCTTGTTACTTTCCTCCATGAGGTTTTGTTCTTATTCATCAGTTATTTCCTATCTTTCCCATTGCATGTCAAAATATTTTTTTTTTTTTGTCTATTCTGGTGATCATAAACCTTCAGGTACATATCCCTCTTTGGAAGAAGAAAGTATGCATTCTTCTTGTTTTATTGATGTTAATCCTATTCCTTCATTTGAAATACATGTGCAACATTATATACATATACCCATATCTCTTGAACCTGATTATTTTGTTCATCTTGTAGAGAATAAATTTGATCTACTACCTTCTACCATCATTGCTGAAACTTGCAAACAGCTTATTGAACCTCATTTTCAACTCACAGATTTTCAGTCTAGACTCAGACAGAATATGTTTAAAACTCTTAGGCCGCCATCTCTTTTACATCCTTATCCTTCCTACTTTGTTGAATATCTTCCCCATTTTATTGGAAAAGACCATATTACAGCAGAGAAGCATTTAGGATCTTTTCATAATTTCATTGATAATTTTGAAATCATGCATGAGGATGTTGTCATGAGGTTATTTTCGAAATCCTTTGCTAGAGATGCTGGGTTTTGGTTCCGAAATTTAAAAGATTATTCAATTGGATTGTGGGAAGAGTTACATGATGTATTTTTGAGGTATTGGGGTAAGAATAAATCTTATGATCAATTTCTTTCCGAATTTTATAGTTTGAAAAGGGAGAATGATGAGTCAATTACTAAATTTAATTGGAGGTTTCAAAGTTTTTATATCAGTATACCTATGAAGATCAGACCTTCAAAAAAAATTGCTATGGTATATTATGTTATGGCTCAACATTCAGATCTTGTCTTTTTCCTGTTAGAAAGGAAATCACCATCTTTAAGACGATTGTTTGAGGATGAAAAAGGAGTGGAGGAGAACATCCGAACTTGCAAAATGCTTCGAGATCAGGCTCATGTTGAAGATATACAAGCTTATGAACAGGAAGAAGAACGTAGGTATCATTTAGATTTAAGACAATTTTCTTCATCATTTTCATATTTTCATATGAACAAGGATATAAATGATGCTTGTGTTGATTCTTCATATCAGTTTGCTGACTTTTTCGATGATAATATACTTTCAGAGGATTATAGTAGAAATTTTCTAGTTCTTGCTATGAGATTATCATGTTATGAAGAAGAAGTTGTTGCTCTTCAACCTCTTACTATTGATATAAGAAATAAGTTGTCATTCTTGACTTATGGTCACTTTCAGAATTTTATTTGTTCAAGTTTTGATCAAGGGTTTTATTTAAAGGTCGAGAAGTAGTTTGAAGAGCCCTTGGTTTCCATTCTTGAGCCAAAGTTTAAAAACAACAGAAATGAAGAGGAAGAGAATGCCACACTTTAAAATGAAGACATTGAAGTTTTCAATCAGAAATTTCATGATCCCGTGGCTTCTTGGATGGAGTTGTATTTTCCAAAGGTTTCTAACTCCAGATTTTGGCATACTTTTTATTTCCAGTCATAAGTATCAGCTACATACGGACTCTTAATTGCATTTATCACATGTTTTGTGGGTTTTCCCAAACATTAGCATGCATGGAATTATGATTCTCAGTCAAATGGTTTCTTGGCTTCACTGGAAGTATGATTACACTTGATTGGGTTGTTTTGTCCGATTAGAAGTAGGAGTAAATAGCAGAATAAGCTCACTATGCGAACATGTAGATTATTTTCAGTATGTTGGTTTGTAGCAGTATTTTGTCATTTCAGAGGTATGTGTTCAGAGTTTAAGAAAGTTGCAGAGATTTGGTAAATGACTCCATCACCCAATGAATAAGGCACAAGGTCTACAAGTTCTTGAAGCCTCACAATGAGGAGTCCATCCTGCAGCAAGAGCCAGATGTTATAACTAGATCTTGTTCATAGTTTATCTATTCTTTTTGTCCTAATTTTCAACTGTTGGTTTAAAATGATTTTACATTTTATGTTGATTTTAAGAACTTTTGACAATCAGTAATTTTTGTTGGATTTAATGCTTTTAATGGTTGAATTATTTCATTAATTTAGTTTTAAGGTTTGTCTTTTGGGCTTATTAGTTAATATGTATATCTTTAAGCTTTAAAAAACTTATAATAAAAGTTTATTCCAAGTTTGCTTTATAATATAACCCTCATTTTTTAGTCCTTTGTCAAATATTTTCATGAGGAGATTCCTGTAACAGCTCTGTTTTTCCTGTTTTTTACGAGGTGATGGAAACGAATTCTGGAAAACCAAAAAAGGTTTTTGTCCAAAACAGACTCATGCACAAAACCTCTCTCAGTTTTGTAACAACTATCATTGTTTGAGATATTCGAATTCATCTTTGTGGCCTATGTTCAGGGTTTGAATTATTTAATAATTTCATGTTTTAGTCACAAATTTCCAGCACTTATTTAGATCAATTGAAGGGGAATTTTTAAAAGCCAAGAGAGGTTTTTGTTCATAACATAATCATTTAAAAAAAATTCTCTCAGTGTTTGCACAGGTGTCCCAGATCGAGAGATATGAAGGCATCTTTGGGACCCAAATTTTCAGAAATTCATCAAATTTCTCCAAATCTGATTTGCTATTTTTGGTTTACTTGTCTTTAAATATTTTGAGTTATCGTGTAACTAATTGATGTAACTGTTTCAAATTTAGACCTAGAAGGTAGTTATGGAACTACTTTATATTTGTAATGATAAAAGGAAGACAAACATACAGTTTTGGGGTGAGATTTTTCACTCAAGGAGAGGCTTTGGAACTTCGATTTCTCAAGCTAGCATTTATAACTCTTATGTAAGTGGATGACTGTTATTGATTATATATAAACTGATAAGCCCTTTTACCTGTCATGCTTTTTCATTTCTGATTTGGTTGATTGCTCAGTCTACAATTTCATTTCCTGTTTAAAGGTTTATTCATGTAAATGCTTGTAGCCTTTGGGTGGAATTAGTATTTCATGTGTAATGTTTATGGCTTATTGGGATGTGTTTGATCCACGGTTTATCCAACATGCATGATTCAGTTCTGTATTAGCTTGTGGATGTTTATTTCCTCCTTATTGATGAAGTTTTTAAAACCAAAACCATAAACAAAAACCCTAAAACCTATTTTATTTAATTTTACTTTTGAGATTGTGTTGGCTTGTTCTTCTAGTTGTCTGAGAACAATTTATGGCACTAACAGATAGCAAGCTCACAAAGAAAAAGCAAGATTTGGTAGAACATAAAGTTCTCCAAAGGGACAAAGGGATGTAGACTCAAGTATAAGCAAACTGAGGCAACAATGGACTATAGTTTCTTTGCTCTTCAATTCCTCCTCCTTCAATGTATCCAAGGGGTTCCTTATATAGCACTCCAAAAGGGTACTGGAGGGTAAAATCTGAGCGATCTCAAGGCATATGGAATGCCAAGAGTCAGGATCTTTGGACTCATATGAAGAAAAATCCAAAAATGTTTGGACTTATGCACACATCCCGATGTATGCGGGTTTGAGGTCAAAAGTCGCGTGTACACGTGAGTATGGGTTTAAAAGTCACGTACAACAATAAATAGGGGTTTTTTAGGGATGATCTTGGAATGTAAAAGTATAATACAAGTCCATGGGGTCCATAGAGTCTGTAGAGGAATAGGGAAGGCCATAAATATGTGATCAACCATGTGTGGTAAAATCAGCTATAACAACCTTCCCATAGTTTCATGATACCCTACGTACACTGGCAAAAATATAGCCATTTCTGTCCACACAATTATATATGGTGTCTACTACTAATCCTCAAACACGGATAAGCTTCTAACAATCTACCTTAGGAAGAAGCAATGGATTATTGAGTATTGATTCCTCATTGATAGCAACACATGTGATTTGTTACCTCTTCCTGAGGGGAGAAATTTGGATCAATGTAAGTGTATTTACAGGACCAAGATGGAAACCAATACTAGACTCATCAGTATGTATAATTCAAGATTAGTTTCCAAAGGTTTCTCATAGGTACAGAGTATTAATTATATAGAAACTTTTTTACTAGTTACCAAGATGGATTCAGTTCAAATTGTGCTCGCTATTTTAGTAGCTCAACAGTGTGAAATTCATCATATGGATGTGAAGAGTGAATTTATTCACATGGATATTGTGGAAAATATCTACATGAAGCAGCCAAAAGGTACATTCATGATACCTCACTTATTTGCAAATTGAAGAAATGTTTGTATGGCCTAAATCAAACTCCTTGATCTTTGCATGAAAATATGGATTCTTTTTTGTTGTCCAAAGGATTCTCAAGATTTCATTAATATACAAATATCTAAATGCTTTGATAAGGTGACTCGCTTTTGTTGATCGTACTATATGTGGATGATCTCCTCGTCATAGGAAGTTCTACCTGTAATGTCCCTAGTTTTGATGCTTGACATAAACTATGTAAATGATGTAATATCATAGATAAATGTAAGGAACATGGTAAATATCTCAGCATTAGAATATTATAAACCCACTCAATACTTAGGGTAACAATAATTATTCATTTATGGTTAATTTCCTATATACTAGCCTATATAGTTGGCATCCACTTGCACCACTTGGTCAATACTTTCCATATATACCCCAGGAGAACCTTTATATCGATTCTAGTTAGATTCTTCAAACCTTATTGAATTCTCATGCTAGTATTTGCACCTTCATGTATATTATGTCTTTATACTATTTTATTCCTTCTTTTCAGTGGATAAGATAAAGCTAGTCAACTAGGAAACTACTATCTTTTGTGGCCAACCCATCCTCCATGATTTTCTCTCTAGATTCCATGATTAGCATGTTTTTCCATTACTCGTGACAAATCAATCATGATTTGTCCAATTCGTGAGCTCCCTGACTGATTTGGAAGTGCTTTAGTCACCTATGGGGGTTTATTATATTTAGTAAGTCTACTTTATGAGCTAGCATGAGTGTCTCCTAAGAAACTCGATTTTACCTCTCAAGGATGTATTATTTATGTACACTATGTTGATCAATAATACATGGACATATATATGGATCATTCTCCACTTATATTGTGATTCAATCTCATTATTCCTCTCTTTCTTCTTCTTGTGCATGCTTGTGAGAAATATCTTGTAGCTAGATCTATATCATGTATTTCCACATGGTAACAGAGCTTCAATTTCTAAATGGTATTAGAGCTTCAACTTCTACATGGTATCAAATCTCTCAGGTTGTCAATTTCTACATAGTTGAGGAGATATTAGTACTCTACATTAGAGTGCATCCATACTCCTATCTCTCTCTAAAGAAGAGATTTAATTGAGCTTACAAGTTTTTCTCCTAGTTTATATCTGTGCAAGTTGCAGAGAGAATCTCCAAGAGCATAACAAATACTAAGCATGGATTCCTCTTCAGCTATGATCCTAACTCCCTTCAACGATCAGGAATGGAAGACCAAGATTAGGATTCGGTTGCATAGTAAGGGACTCTATAGAGTTTCTTTGGCTTTAGAGAATGATCCCAATGCTATTGTTGAGAAATCTAAGTGGCATAATAGGTTGGATGAAGCCTATGGATTGCTTTGTATCTCAATTTCTCCCAATATTTTTTTCATCTTGATGGTTTGAACACTCCAAAACAATTATGGACCAAACTTGAGTCTCTCTTTGGAGTACAAGATGAGATAAAAGCATGTCAATTGGAGAATGTGTTATTCTCATTGAGTCCAAGCACTTTTGAATCCATTGAATGGTTCTTCACCAAATTCAAGTCACTTGTTCTATTTCTTAAACAATGTGGGATTAAGAAGAAGGAATATCAATTGATCCTTTCCATACTTTCAAAATTGTGTCATGAATACTCAATTTTTGTTTCAACTTTTCATACTACTAGGTTTGTTATTTCGAATTGGAAAATTCCTTCTTTGAGTACATTCTTTGATTCACTGACAAAGAAGAAAGATAAATTGATCCAGATGGGATATTTTAGAATATCAAATGGAAAGGATCATGCTCTTATATTTCTAGGAAGTAAGAATGCAAATTCAAAAGAGAAGCAAATAGTGAAAGGGAAGAAGCCAAAGTCAGATAATGAAGATGAAGGATCAAATCCTACTGATGAAGGTTCATTGAAGAAATTCAAGAAGAAAGGGAGCGCATCCAAATTTTATTATTGCAAAAAGGGTTTTAATTCTAAGAAGAAATGTTTCAATAATAAGATGGACATCATGTCTCAGTTTCTAGAGAAGCATAACAATGATGTACTAGATGAACTAGAGAATCCTGTTGAATGCTCAGAACATTGTCACAGTGCACAGTCCCAAGGTAATAATAGTTACGCTTTGAGTGATAGAGTTAAGTCATGTTATCACATCTATGATATAGATTTATTTTATGATATATCATAATCATAAATATGATTGTCTTTCTTGGATAAATCACCTATCATTCCACTAGATCCATCTCCCAATGATTGTGTTTTTTCAGTAGATCCTAACTTGCCTTTAGCCAACTCTTCTTAATTCCATTCAAATGATTATGAATCTCATTTATAATTAATTTTGCAAGATTATATGAAGTTTATGACACTATCAATACCATTTACCCATCCTTTGAATACTCCTAAGACTATACAAACCCCATGTTCACTAGTTGATTCCGTATTGGATTTCTATGTAGTGTTACTTATTTCTAATGGTTTCAAGTCTTGCCTATTTTTAATTGGTTGGTTATCCATGACATTAGTCATAATTGGAATTAAGTTACACATTTTTAGATCTGATATAACACATATGGTTTATATCTCAAGTCCATTTATCATTCAGATTTACACATCCATCAGTTTTCCCCAGTTGCTCATCCTTTTCTTACTATGTCCCTATATCCTCACGGAGACACTATACCTTTGGTTTTCTCTAATCCATATGATAATATTTATGTTATTTCAGAGTCATTTAAGCCTAATTTTAGAATTGGGAAGGTGATAGAATAGTTTGAAAAGAAGATACATGGTCCATTTCACCATTTTGCAGCTATACAAGGAACTGATTGTATTGAATTTTTTACTCTTTGGGAAGGAGTATGCACATATCTATTTTCCTTTTCAGATTATGTTTGTGTATCAAAGTATGATAGCATCAAGAAGCATTCAGATAATTCTCCTCCTTCATTAGATGGTGAGCTACAAGGAGTCTCTCCTCTTCTTTCTTGCAGATACTACACTCCGGCACATGATCATGGAGTTCACAACTTCTTCATCAAGTTCTTCCACTAGAAGAAGTTCAATAAGCTCATTCAAGTGAATGAAAAAACATAATGAAGGTATGTTGTTCATTTGTACCTTTTCCTTTCTTGAGGGAGGATTTTCCCCATGTGGTTTTGCTTCTTTCCTCAATTTTATGGACAAAAATAATTGTAAAGGGTGACAATATCCTTGTTGTTGGGCCCTATATACATCTATATTTATGAATATTTTAGATATCCCATCATAAAGTTAGACTTAAAGGGGGTGTTAGAATGTTATAAACCCACTCAATACTTAAGATAACATTAATTAATCATTTCTGGTTAATTTCCTATATACTAGCCTAGATCGTTGGCATCCACTTGCACCACATAGTCAATAATTTCCATATATACCCCAGGAGTTCCTTTATACTGATTCTAGTTAGATTATTCTAGCTTTATTGACTTCCTAGATTAGTGATTTTGTCTTTTTACTACTTTATTCCTACTTTTCAGTGGATAAGCTAAAGCTAGTCCACTAGGAAACTGCTATCTTTTGTGGCCAACCCATCCTCCCTGATTTTCTCTCTAGATTCTATGATTAGCATGTTTTTCCATCACTCATGAAAACATACTCATCCTTTATCCAATTCATGAGCTCCTTAACTGATTTAGAAAGTTCTTTAGTCACCTATGGGGGTTTATCATATTTAGTAAGTCTTCTTTATGAGCTAGCATGAGTTATCTCCTAAGAAACTCGATTTTACCTCTCAGGGATGTATTATTTATGTACACTATGTTGATAAATAATACATGGAAATATTTGTGGATCATTCTTCGCTTCTCTTGTGATTCGGTCTCATTATTCCTCTCTCTATTATTCTTGTGCATGCTTGTGGGAAATATCTTGTAGCTATATCTTTATCCTATATTTCCACATGGTAACAGAGCTTCAATTTCTACACTTGATTCTAAGGACCTACCATGGATTTCCTTAATATATGTGGTTAGTGAACCATGAGTTGGTCAACCACGGTAACATTGTAATGTGATGTACATGTGCATAATAATATAAAATAAATATGCAGCTAACTATACAAGGGAATAAGAGCAAGAAGCATGATTATCCTAAGTTTAGGAAAGGACATAATGAATCCATGAAACATATATATGAGAGCCAAGTTTCCAAGGGAGGACCAATGAGCCATCAACTGTCAAGTTGACTCATGTGCCCGAATCATTTAATTCTTCCAAGGCGAAGGTAGTCGAGGCAGTTATTGTCTTGGGGAAAGGAAGGTGTGGGTCTAAGTTTCCTTATGACAAAGTGGTGTTAGTTAGGACTTAGTCGCTCTACACAATTGGGATTGGAGATCGCTTATTGGGTAAGAGAATAGTTGAATTGAATTCATCCTTAAATTACATGTCATATAAGAGATGGGATAATAAGTTTGTCAGTCATCCTATTAGTGAGTCTATCAGTCAACTTGTCATGCCATCAGTTATGTGGTCAAGTAAATCAATCCTCATGGGTGTATCTATCTCACCATGTCTTGATTTCAAGCCATTAATATTCATTCACCCTATAAACTAATCTTATCATTTTCACCTCATGGAGAAGACTTTCCCATAATGCCTGAGAGGAAACCTAACCTAAATAGTGACAACTTGGAGAGTGGATCTAAGCTTTGGCTTGTGGTCATGGTTGTGATTCAAAGAGGATACTTGAGAGTGCAATTGTTGTGCATTGCTCCATTGATCTAGGCATCATAGTGGTATCAAATTGTCTAGTTGTTAGTTGTACTCATGCACCCTGAAGTTGTGTTGAGGATTTGTGCGATAATGTTTGCTCCCATTAGTGTCTGAGCAAGCCTAATAGAGTGGTAAATGTTTTTGAATCCTTAGTTACGCACCTAGTTTCCATGAGCATGCCATAAATTGTTGATTCTTCATAGCATTAGTCACAAGATTTCATTCATTGTTGTTGATTTTAATCTGAGTATAGCCATTTTTAGTCCTATTATAACATAGTCATATATTGGAGAGAGACTAGAGTGATTCACTAGGTACATTGGTTGGTGCACAACCAATATTTGTATATCCTTGGGAATATAGAGCCTATAAGCAAATGATTTGGAGTTTGGTTAGTATTTTTATGAACACACTTGTATAGCACCTGGAGGAAGGTGAAGCCCAAGGGACCATTGAGCAGTGAAGGGGTACCTTCTTGGTGTTGTGCAGGGTAGGTATTGTGGAAACCAAGCTAGTCAATTCTACAAGAGGTGTTTAGGATTATAGAGGTAAAACAAATCCAATTGTTTGTCTTAATTGTTTTATTATAATCCATGAGGAGTGGTTGGAGTATTGAACACTAAGTGGAATGGAATTTGTTAAGCCCTAAATGTTGGGCACATTCCCCCCTATAGTGTGCCACATTATATTAGTCTTGATGTTGGATTTGGTTTATTAGTGGTAATTATAATTAGTATTATTATATTAGTTATGTCAGTTTGGGTCCATTAGTTGTAATTGTACCTCTTTGTCTCCTATATATAGGAAGGAGTCCTTTTCATTTGAATAATGGCATCTTGTCTTTTCTTATGTAATTAGTACATTGTATAAGGAGGTTACACCCTAGAAAAGGATTTCAATTCATCTCTTTTCTTCATTATTAAGGCATGGATTACTCTTTCTTGTCTTGTTATGCTCTTTTCATGATCTTTTGGGGAATTTGTTGATTAACATTTGGTATCAGAGCTTGGACGCTTCCAAAACGAGTCATATTGGAAATTCACTATAAATGTTTTACTACAAGGTTTCAGATAGCAAGACTAAAAAACCAGATAGAAAAAAGAGCGATGTATATGTGGTAAAAGTTTAATATCTTGATTCATTAAGGTTTGGAGATAATTGTAGTTGAAGATAAGGTTTTTTACTTGTCTAAAACAGGTGTGCTAGGAAAAACGGTCATATCTAGAGCATGAAAGATCCAAATTGAGTGAGACATGTTGCATAAAAAAGAAGATGAAACAAAGTATATGTGGTAGAGTTTTCAAACTCAAATATAGAATCTTTAACATGTGGCATATTGTACAATATTTTATTATGAAAGGACCAAAAATAAGAAGTGTTGGGAAATTTGCAATAAATTTTTACTTGCACATCAAAATTTGTTCAAACCTAAGTAATTAGAAAGAGGGGATATTAGGATACAAAAGGCTGAATTTTTAGACCCAAATAACCTGCGTACCATATGCGAGTTACCCACAAGAAAACTACGTATTAATATCAAAGGTTGAATACGCAAGTTTCCTCAACGAAACCCACGTATCATTCTCAAGTTTCCCTATTATAACCCATGTATTCCATTAGAATTTGTTAAAAATAAAAACATTACTAATCATAGGGAAGTTGGGGTCAGTTTGGAAACCTCCCTAACTCCCCTAAGTATCCTAACCTCGCAACCATTCCTCCCAAACAACTATAAAAAGAGGAGAGGGGCTAGAGGAGAGGGGGACCAGCTTTGGAGGTAAAGTCATGCTAGAGAATTTCCATTGAGTAGAGACGCAAGAGAGCTCAGACCTAGGTTTTCAGATAAGCTTGATCAGGCGGAGGATATGTAATATTTCCATAATTTCTATAAATAAATAATGTGTTTTTTTTCCATCAATGTGTAATGCATGCTTCAATTGTTTTGAGTATTGATCTAGATTGTTCTTTGACTTAAATTGTAATCATTAGATATGTTCATGTCTCATATGTTATAATAGTTGAAGTTTATTTGAGGAAGGTTATTTCTTTGTTGCGGGTGTTGGATATTGGGAGCTAAGGAGCATTTGGGGAAAGAGACCAAGCTAGGATTGACCTTCAAAATAAGGTGCACATCCTTTCTCTTTTCTTATTTAACATATGCTTGTAAAAAATTGATTGTCTTTCAGTAAACCCTTAGTATGTTGGTGGCCTCAAACCCCATCCATAGGATATATTCCCTAACAACATGAAGTTTGATGGAAAGGACCCCATAACATGGATATTCCATATGTAGCAATTCTTTGATATACACCAGGTGCCAAATCTCCAAAAGGTACTTATTGCATCTTTATATTTAGAACCTTAGTAGTTTGTGTGGCACCAATGGCTTTGTGAACACCAAAAAAACTCCATTATATCTTGGTCCATTTTTACTGAAGAATTGATATCATATCATGGTCATGTTAAAACCAATTCCTTTTATACCCAATTGATAAATCTAAGGCAAAAGGGTCGAGTAAGTTAGCACATTCAATAGTTTCAAAATTTGATTCTCAGAGTGGAGGGAATACCAAATGATAAATTGTGTTGGATATCTTTATTGGAACTTTGAAGGATAACATTCAAAAAGAGGTGGGTCTCTTCGAACCACTATCCTTGGAAAATGATTTCATGATGGCAAGGAAGGTTGAAAGTAAAAATATGGCAATGGATACTAGAAATACCACTTCCAACACATACAGAGAGTATGATGTTTCTTATTCTAACCCACCTCAGAGGATGACACCTCAACAACTGAAGGAAATAAAAGAAAAAGGTCTATGCTTTAATTGTGATAGCAAGTATAGTAAGGGACATAAGTGTGGATATAATAAATTATTCTACATAGATTGTGAAGATGAAGAACCAAAATAACATGAACCATCGCAAGTTGATGAAATAGAATTGATTACTCCCACCTTATCTTGTCATGCATTGGCTGGAATTATCACTCCCCAAAATCTCAATATTAAAGGATATATCAAAAACAAAAAAGATGACAATGTCGATTGATTCTGGTAGTACTCATAATTCCATTCACTGTAAAGTAGCCAAAGATATCAATTGATTTGTATATCCAACACCAGAATGCCAAGTAATGATTGCAGATGAAGGAACTATCAATTGTTCAGTAAAATGTCATAATATCAACTTACTATGGGATACTATATATTGAATAGTCCAATTATTGATATCATAATGGGTGGTGTTGGTGTTATCTTAGGGTTTCAATGGTTACAATCATTCGGAATAGTGGATTTTAATTTTTAAATTCTTTTCATGGAATTTTCTTGGGAAGGAAAATAATTTTAGTTAAATGGTATCATAGGGAAACCAAGGAAGGGTGTCATCTCTAATGGTATGAAAAAATTGTCAAAAAGAAGGACAACAAGGTGTAATTGCATAGTTGTTCTCACAATATGTTCAAACATATAAGGCTCCTATTTCCCCAGATCTCCAAAGGATCCTTAATAATCAATCCAAGGAACTTGAAGATATTCCAAAAATTCTTCCACTTGTTAGATATTTTGACCATGTTATTCACTTAATTCTAGGAAGTGCTCCTTCTGACATCAGACCTTATAGGTGCCCCTATGGCCAGAAGAATGAAATGGAACACATGGTTGAAAAAATGTTAGAAGTTGGCATAATTAGACCCATCCAAATTTTTTACTCTGCACTAGTGGCAATGTTACACAAGAAGTATCGCTTATATTACAGAGATATTTCTCGCCCTTTTAATGCACATACAGTAAATGCATCCTTCAATGAAACAGTGTAGAAGATACATGGAAACCCAATGATTATTGTGAGAAATATAGATCCAATTTTCATTGGAAAATGTTGGACTGAATTATCTTCTTGTTTGGTTTACCCAATTGGATCATAGTTCATCTTATCATCCTCAATCTGATGGGTAAATTGAGATAGTGAGCAAATGTTTGGAATGCTATATTCATTACTTTGCAGTTGATAAACAAACAAAGTGGGTGAAATGGTTGTATTTGGTACAATGGTGTTACAATACTTCTTTCCATTCATATCAAAATGTCTCAGTTTATGGAACTTTATGGGTACCAACATCCATCCATCACATCTCCCTTAAAAAGAAAATCTAAAGTTCAAGTTGTGGTAGATTGCATAAAGAGCCAACAAGAAGTTCTCCAAATACTAAAGGACAATCTGGCTATGTCAAAAAATAGGATGAAACAATAGGCAGATCAACATCGCAACAAAAGAAGTTTTGAAGAAGGAAAAATCATATGGGAACTTGAACATATCACTAAAACAAGGAGCAAACAAATATGAAATTGGGTTATTACTAAGTACCTCATGAAGTGGATGGACTTACCAATTGCAAATTCAACATGGGAAGACAAGTCCTTCATACATAAGCATCCACAACTAACTAAGTGTTGAGGACAACACTTGTATGAAGGGGAGGAGCATGTTATTCCATAAATGTTGGGCACATTTCCCTCTATAGTGTGGCACATTAGATTAGTCTTGATGTCGGCTTTGGTCTATTAGTGGTAATTGTCATTAGTATTATTATATTAGTTATGTCATCTTGGGTCCATTAGTTGTAATTATACCTCTTTCTCTCATATATATAGGAAGGATACATTTTCATTTGAATCATGTCATATTGTCTTGTCTTATGTACTTAGTACATTGCATAGTGAGGTTTTCCCCTTGAAGAAGCTTGATATTCATGTCTTTTTTTTCATTATTAAGGAATGGATTACTCTTTTTGGTCTCTTTATGCTCTTTTCATGCTCTTTTGGGGAATTTGTTATTTAATACAGTCCAATAGCATTTGTGCGACCTCCCGGTAGAATAGTGGGGTTTGGGTGTCTTTCTATGCACACATTGGAATAAATTCTTGGTGTTGCGTGGGGCGGTATTGTGAACCCCAAACTAGCCAAGTCTGTGTGGGTTTGATTGTTGGTATTGAGTACTAGAGTGTCATTGAGTGTGACACTAGATAAGAGACTAGTGAAGGTTGAGACCTCCTAGTGGAATAGCATGGTTTGGGTGGTATTTCTACGCACACACTAGTATAACACTTGGAGGATGTTAGTTTTTCTTAAGATCTGATTAGAAATTATCTAGGATATTTATCTGAAAGAATAACAAGTATAGAAAGATGCATAAGATATAAAAGATACACGAGACACAAAGATTTTCACTGGGCAAACCATAAAGGATAAAACCCCGCAAACTTACTCAGAATAGTAATATGATCAAAAGCAGTAATAAGAAGTATTCAACAACTATAAATCTATCCTCCTCTAACTCTCTCTCTCTCATACGGACTTGAGAGTGTGAGGTGTGTATAAATGAGGGAGAGCACCTCTCTATTTATACCCTTTCAAGTCACTGACCAAACATAAGACTTGAGCCTACATGTCTTCTCACATAGGGCCCACTTCTCCTAGAGAGACTAAAAGTACATATTACATGATGTTATGTTGGGGACTATTGCCCCGACTTACAACGAAGTTTGTACCACAAGGTCTAGACACAATTTAGACATCCTGTAAAGGGGTAACACACATCCCCAATTGGGGTACAACAACATACAATGATAATATACATCAAAATATCTTCTGAAGTTACAAATACATCAACACTCCCTCTTAAATAGGAAAGTATTCTCTCTCCACATAATCATCAACACATCTGGTCATGTCTTCATATCATCGTTATCATCATGGAGTCATAGAGTATTCATCATAGCTACTTCTATCATCTTCTTATAATTTGGTCACCGTACCATACTATCTGTTATCAAAAGTTTCTATAGAGCCAACCCTTTTTCATGTTGGATGTAGGCATAGTCCTCCACCAAGTATTCATCACATCTCGAGCAAGACATCACAAAGAAACTGTCCAGGATATTCTTTATATTTCCACTAGAATAAATTGCATCTTCTACCTTCATATCGTCATATCTATATCATCTCTTTTGTCCTACACAAAACAAAACAACCAACAAACAAAGCATCTATGGTCAACCGACGTTCTATTAAAGAACCACCTAGGTGCACCTCTTGTGCTTTGTGGCCTTATCATCTCAACATGGGAACACATATATCTCATATATATGTAAGGAAGAATTACGACCCAACAAACTAATACACCAGGACCTTTTATGGTCTTTTGGTCAACCTCAAGGGATTACATAGGAACAACATGCATCTAGGATATTTTTCGTTCAAATAACCTTATGGACATATTACATCCAAGTAACATGTGTACCATTCCATGGCTCATTCTTTACACTCAGATAACCCATGGGGCGTATTACAACTAAATAACATGCGTACCACTCCAAGACTCATTTTTTACATTCGGATAACCCGTCACAAGACTGATTACATCCGATCAACCTGCTACACCAGGATTTTTCCCGCTCAAACAACCTGTCTCATTTCCCATGTGAGATAATATGCTTTGTAACATATCATAACTAATTGCATCCAAGGATAACCTATGAGATTCGCCATGATGTTGCATTCAAAGATAACATGTATTATTGATTACGTATAAGAAACCTACAAACTTCACCAGGATGTTACGCTCAGATAACCTATCTTTCTAGCTATGCAAGAAAAAATCACTCCCTCTTTAGAGGGATATAGATCTAGATTACATCAAGTCTTTCTCTAAAGTAATTGAACTTCACTCTCGCAAGAGGCTTGGTCAACACATCGGCTATCTACTCCACTTTTTCCACGTATTGGAGGTTCACTGCTCCTCTTTGCACCATATCCATGATATAGTAGAACTTGATCTCGATGTGATTCGACTTGTCATGGAACACTGGGTTTTTCGAAAACTTCACACAACTCTGATTGTCACAGAAGATGCAAGTCACATCCAACTGGAGATGAAATAATTCAGGCAGTAGCTTTTGCAGCCACACTGCCTCACAACTAGTCGAGCAAGCAGAAACATATTCTACCTCGGTTGTACTCAGTGCCACACATGATTGCTTCCTGCTGAACTAGGAGATCATGCCAGATCCCAAACTAAAGTAGCAACCTAAGGTGATCTTCCTATCAGTGGTGCTACCTTCCCAGTCCGAATCAACATAACCATGTAGGTTAATCTTCTGATTCGCATCATATTTGAGCCCATAATTCATTGTACCTTGTAGGTATCTTAGAACATGCTTTATCGCTATCAGGTGAACCTGTCTCAGATCCATCAGGAACTGGCTCAGGGTGTTCACTACAAAGCATATGTCTGGTCTCGTATTCATTATATACATCAGTGAGCCAATCATTTGATGATACATCATGGAATCAACCTTCTCGGATGAAGCATCACTCAGAAGCTTCAAGTTAGATGCCATAAGTGTGGTCATTGCCTTGCAGTCCATCATTTTGAATCTCTTCAGAATCTCCACTGCATATTTTTCTTGACCAAGGAATATCCCATTTTCACTATGCCACACCTCCATGCCTAAGAAGTAGTGCATCTTACCTAGGTCTTTCATATCAAAATCTATAGCAATTATCCTCTTAGCATCTGTAATGAGTTCATCTTCACCTATTAGAAACAAGCCATCGACATATAGTAGGAGTATCACCGGTATTTTGTCTTCCACCTTGGAGTAGAGGTTGGAATCTTCTTTAATCTTGGTAAATCCCAAGCTCATCAGGAATCTATCCATCCTACCATACCATGTCCTTAGTGCTTGTTTCAATCCTTACAAGGCCTTCTTCAATTTGCACTCATGGGTCTTCCTATCATGTGTCTCGAATCCAAGTGGTTGTTACATGTACACTTCCTCCTCGACTACATCGTTCAAGAAAGTTTTCTTGACATCCAACTGATGTACTTTATATTTCATAACTACTGCTAAAGCAAGTATGGTCCTTATGGAAGTGTACCTCTCCACGGGTGCAAATATCTCTTCGTATTATATGCCTTATTTATGTGAGAATCCTCATGCTACGAATCTCACCTTGTATTTCTCGATGCTACCATTTTCAGCATGCTTGATCTTGTAGATTCACTTCGAATTCATGACAACTTTATTCTCCAGTCTCAAAACAACCTCCTAGGCATCATTCTTCATGATCGACCAATATTCCTCGATCATCGCATCCTTCCATTATTTCTTTTCCGTAGCCTCTTCATAGGTAGAAGGTTCTTTATCAATGATGTCACATAATAGGGCCACATAGATATTGTAGGGATTTTACCTCTTTCTCTCTCTATGTCTTCCCTCTAGAGTGCCATACCTTTCAACTTCTCGTAGGTGCTCTCGTGCCCATGCTGGTATCCTCTTGTGGGAGTCCTTCTCAAGGAATGTCTCTACTGACTCTTGTGGTTCTTTCATGTAGTGATATTCAGGGTCTTTTGGAATTGCTTCTCTAATTTCCATGTCTCGGACTATCATCTCTTCAGGTTCCTCGAATTCCTGGATAGAAGTCCTCCTGGATATGAAGTATGTTGAGTCTTCAACAAAGGTTACATATCTACTGATGTCGATCTTCTTGAATCCTGGGAAGTATATTCGGTAGGCCTTTGATGTATCATTGTATCCTATGAATACACCCTTCCTCCCATAAGGATCAAGCTAGTTCTTTTCTCCTTTGGGACATATATGTACACCGGGAAACCAAATATTCTCAGATGGCCAACTTCGGGTTTCACTCTTGATAAATCCTATTTAGGAGTGTTGTTTTCAAGTACTCAATGAGGAGTATGGTTATGTACATGCACAATTTTTATTTTCGCCTCTTCCCAAAGGTGCACATGAAGATCCGAGCCAAGCAACATTGATTTCGCTACTCCCATTATGGTCCGGTTCTTTCATTCTACAACCCCATTCTTCCAAGGATTGTATCGAATTCTCAACTCCCTCTTAATCCCAGATTCTCTGTAGAGTTCCTTGAATTATTTCAAAGTGAACTCACCGCCATTATCTGACCATAGAATATTGATCTTCCTATCTGTTTGGTTCTCGACCAAGGATTTATATTCCTTGAACTTGCTGAAAACTTCACTTTTCTCTTTCAAGAAATATATCCAAGTCTTACGTGAGAAATTATCTATAAAGGAAACATAGTACACATACCCGCTTAATTAGATAGAATACATGGGTCCACATACATATGAGTGTACTATCTCCAATATTCCTTTATCCTTTCTCTCACTGCTAGGAAATGTATTCTTTGCATTCTTTCCTTTTGCACATCCTTTGAAAATTCCTTCATGCTTTGCATGGATCTCTGGAAATCCTGAGACTTCTTTGCTTGCCATCGGTAGTTATCTGTAGTGCACATGTGCAAGCCTTCTGTGCCATAGTTCATTTGGTTCAATCGACTGATGAACCAATTCTTTTTCAGGTTGTCCCTTCAACTTGTACAAGCCCTAGTCTTCTTCTCCAATCACTATTGCATCCTCTATTGTCTTTCTTCTATGCCACATAATAACTTTTCCATCGACAAATGCAACCCTAATTCACTTTGCATGTAATGTAGATATGAAGAGAATATTATTCTTCAATGTTGGAACATATAGAACATCCTTCATCTTTAAGGTTTTTTTAGATTCAAGCTTGTATGAAGCTTCGCCACTCCCTTTTATGGGGTATTGATAATCATCCCTAAGTTTCACCTTGTGAGGTGACTCATTTTCAAAAATATTGACGAATGATTCCTTGTATCCCGTCTGTTATCTCCCAAAATAAATTTATTTTTCAATAAGTTCACTCAGAAAATTTATTCTTGATAGGATGAAGAATTCAAGTCATGTTATGAAAGATTTTAAGGTGACTAACAAATTGTGAATCTCTTGTATTTAGATATTTGATAAAATTGAAAGTTTTAGCTTTCGGTGGCTTAGACGGGTTTTCCAACATCTCATTAGCCACCAAAAAGCTTTGGTTTCGGCAGCTAATAGTTTAATGCAAGATCATAGTTATCCACCGAAATCTAGCTCATTCAGTTATTCGTTAAAAGGGACTTTATGTGGCTTAGGCGAGACTTTCAAATAGCTCATTAGCCACCAAAAAGTGTTGTTTTCGGCAGCTTAGCGAGTGACCGAAGGAGGGAATTAACCACCGAAAGCAAATGAAATGTGTTGGGGAAAAGACAGTTTCAGCAGCTTAGGCGAAAGCGTTGATGGTTCATTAGCCAGCGAAAGGCCTGTCTTTCAGCGATTAAACAAGGAGATCCGGAGAGACTATAATCCGCCGAAAGCAAGTTTTACAAGACCATTTGGAAATAAATTTTCGGTGGCTTAGGCGAACAGGACAGTGGTTCATTAGCCACCCAAAGCTTTGGTTTCTGCAGCTAGTAGACAAAATCATGGGTGCCCTTAACCGCTGAAAAGGACAAAAGAGGAAATGGTTAACTACCTATCAAATCAAAGCTCGTCAGCACAGTAGAGATCATGATAGGGCACGATAAACCATCGAAAGGACAGGGAAACTGCATCAAGGCGCAAGTAAATGATTGTGGCAATCATTATTTATCTAATGAGGATCGATGTGATTCAAAACCCTAGTCTTCCCTCCATCTGTCCAACAAACTACATAAAATATCCATTGAATATCCAGTTTGAATTAAAAATGATTGTTGGGCAAGTTGTCTCTAAAATATAACCAAATTCCATTGTCCTCTTACCCAAATCACTTCTCAAGTAGTTAAAACCCTCATAATCAGTGCCCTATCCTCGAGTACACTCCACCTTCAATTTCATGAATCCTCACCACTCGAAACCACCTCTGAAAGTCATCCTACTAAAAAACCGCCTCTGAAAGTCAGCCTGCTAAAACTCTTCCATAGAACTTGAATTGAATTTTTGCAGGCAATCAGGAGCACATTCAGTAAATGAAGAAGGGAGGGCCTGCTCTCAGGTAAGAATTAGGAGACATCAGCTACCTGGAAGCACATCCAGAAGTCTTCCAGTTCTTCAAAGATGTTGGCTGCTACAAATTTTGTGAGAAAGTTCAAGGTTCACACCAATAGGTGGCTAAGGAATTCGCTCTCTCTTTCGATGGCTCCAAGGCACTCATAGGTAAGGAGGAATTCATGGTGGATGAAAACCTAACCTAGCAGTGCAGGTTGTAGCAGAAAATGAAGAACTCCCATCACCTACACCAAAAGAGCAAGATGAAACAGTAGAAAAGGCTTCCTCTAGCAAGCCTAGGACATAGAGGATAAATCAGTTGCTGAGACAAATGTATGAGATGGAAATTTTAGAAAGAGAGATAAAGAAAAACAATGCTATATTGACCAAGAGGAATAAGCAGTTGAAAAATTCTTTCCTAGAGATGAGAGGAAGGTGTATCTTGCTAAAAAGAAGAAACCTAAGATACATGAAGGACAACACTAGGTTGTACAGAATGATTAGGATTCTAAGGCTGCAGGTGAAGAATGCCAAACCAAACCCTAGCACTCATCTTACACTGGAAACCCTAGCTGAAGTAGCAGTAAGCCTTCAGCATCTAGAATCAAGCCAGGCTGCTACTAACCTTCCAAACATTGAGCAGGCTGAATAAAAGTAAGAAGATAAGCAACAAAACTTAAAAGCATAATTTTGGAGGCTACTTAAAAAAATTTGCAAAATAGGGCTTTCGGTGGCTTAGACGGACGCTGAAGCGGTTCATTAGCCACTGAAAGCAGCGCTTTCGGCAGCTAACAGACCCGACATTTTGATCCCTTAACCATCGAAAGCAGAAAGAGGCACAGGAATAAATTTTGGCACAAAGGACCGGTTTTGGGCGAACATAACTAGCTCCTGGATGAAGTATAAAGATGTAATGCCCTGAGGAACAACATCAGGGAAGGTATGCTCTAGTTTTGCAGTTACATAAAAGAAGAAAGGGTCACAAACACTAACTGTCTAGCAAACAGTGACTTATCTGGCAAAGGACCAGTTGCAGTTTATTCCCAGTACTCAATTCAGTCATCAAAGAGTGCAAACAGTGAACGAGTTTTATAGTTAGATAGACTAGTAGTTAAAATTAGGGTTTTTAACCTAATTCTGCAAAAAACAATTATTATGTCTATTTTTAGTAAATCGGATCCAATTTTTCAGGATCTGACTATTTTGTAAAGGCTATAAAGCCTAATACTTATGTTATTAAAAGGGTTCGACTTCGAGGACCTGTAGACCATTACTATTATCAAGCTTCTCATATTGATCATGACCTATAAAAATCTATTTTGCTATCATACGTTCAGCTTCCATTTCTTGTCTATTCTGTGCTTATTCTTGAATGTGTTGTTCAGGTTTATTCATGTTATTTAATGTCTGATAGCTGTCATCCTATCTGCATGTTGATGATTTGAAATACAAGTACTTTCCTTGTTATGATTAGCCATTTATATATATCTATTTTATGTATGAATCTGCCAGCATGATAAGTTCTCCATCTCTACACCATATTATCAAACCTATAGATAGTGGTAGTTAGAAGCCTTATCCCTGATTGAGTTTCATGCATGTCTTGATAGTGGGAGGTACTATAGGTCACCTAACTTAATCCACTTAGAAAACTGTAAAAACATTTAAGTTACCAGGCATCCTCGAGTTGCAACCTAGAGGAGTTTCCTGGAGTGATAACAAATTGGCGCCGTTGCCGGGGAGAGGAGACTGAAGCTCAGCTTCCCTGGGAGACGACATAGATCCTGCTTTGATGATAGGCAAAGTTTGGACACTATTCTAGTTGTAATCATATATCTGGCGACTCCATTGAAATAAGGTGGCTTCAAGAAGACCAAGTACTAGAGAAAACCCAACAACAACACCTGTTTCAGATCCAGAAGAGATTCTAAGAAGAGCTAGGGCTTCACTAAGGCAGACCAGCAGTGATGCAAAGGAAGCTACATCAGGTATTTCAAGAAATATTCCTGCTATTATTTCTTCTATTGAAACATTTAATTCTCAGGAATTTATAAATCCATCAAAAAAACTTAGGGTTTGGGTATCTTCAAGCACTGTTGCTTTTGAAGATCCAATCCCTGGTGACTCCACTGGGATAATTTTACCACCAGCACTCTTTCAGCTACCACCTACATCAGTAGTACCTTCTTCCACCCTTTCCACACCCATTTACAACATGGCTTCCCCTCTGACCAAAATGGAAAGGATCCTGGTAGCTAGGTATGCCCCTCTGAATTTACCTAACCCCCTCTCGGCCATGCCCACTGGAGACTATCTCAAATACATGCCTAAATTTATAGGAGAGGGAGATTTCACAGCTGAAGAACATCTAAAGGCATTCTACAGTTATGCTGAGAACATAAATATAGAACAAGAAGATGTGTGGACTAGGGTTTTTGTGTAAATCCTAGATGGTTAAGCTAGGAAATGGTTCAAAGAGCTGCCTGCTGGATCAGTAGCAGGCATTGAAGCCCTAGATGGCATCTTTCTAAATCATTGGGGAGAGAGGAGAGACCACCTCTATTATATCACTGATTTTAGCAACTTGAAAAGAGAGAATGGGGAGTCTATCTCTAACTTCACCAAGAGGTTTAACAATATGTTCAGCAAGATCCCCATTGAGATCAAGCCCACTGATACCTCGACTAGAATCACCTATGCAAATGCCTTTGACTTTGATGTCTGCCCACTTCTCAGACAGAGGAGATCTGCCTCCCTATCACTCATGTAGGATGTTTCCCTAGAGGTAGAATCTAACATTGTATCACTCAGAAGGTGAAAGGAAAGATAGATAGGAAGAAACAACCCACGAACCCTCTTGGGGCTTCTTCATCAGAGAACAAAATTAAAAAAATGACCATGCTATTAGATAATTTGACTGATGAAATGACTAAGCTAAAAGACCGAGGGCAAATACCTGTGAGGGGTAAAGGGCCAAGTGATTTTGTTCCCTGAAACCCTAATTTTGTCCCTTACAAAAGAGGAAACCCCCCAGTCCAGATCCTTCGAAGGGAAAGGAATCAGGTTGAAGATCAGAGAATCAAAGCTCCCTTTCAGAATGTTGTACTAGAAGAAGAACCAGAGTTCATTCAGGAAGGAGAGGCTGAAGACAACATCAACTGCATAGAGGATGAAGTTGACTATTCGTTTTTAACACAGGAAGAATATGAGGAAGCCCTAATGGATGAGCAGATCGGTGAAGAAGCAGTATATCAGGTAGATGATCAAGGAGGTTCGTCCCTCACTTTTCTGAGTTGGTAAAGCACATAACATCTATGTTGAAAAATGATGCAGAAATCAAATGGATTGACCAAGCAAGAAGCTCTTTTGAAGAAATCAAGAAGGCTATCATGGAAGCCCCCACTCTGATTAGTCCGTACTATACCAAGAATTTTTACATCTTCTCCTTTGCATCCTATGACACAGTGGCAGTTGTGCTATTACAAAAATATGATGAAGGTCTCGATCATCCAATTGCATTTTTCAGCAAGACATTGAGGGATGCTGAACTGAAGTATGATCCCATTGAGAAGAAGGCTTATGCTCTCATCAAATCATTGAAAACTTTCAGGATTTACATTCTACATGCAAAAATGCTTGCCTATGTCCCTTGAGCTGCTGTAAAGGATGTTTTGACTCGGCCTGAAATTGATGGAAAGAGAGCTAAATGGATTGCCAAGCTTATTGAGTTTGACATAGAGGTAAATCCCACCAAGCTAGTAAGAGGCAACGGTCTGGACAAACTCATGGCTAAAGAAAACTGTGAACTAATGGGGATAAACTTCACTTGTGTAAATTCATTAAATTTACAAACTGAAGTAGCAGCAGAAGTAGTTCAGGATCAAAATGGCATTCAACAAGTGGCTGACAACTTGTCCTCATGTGAGTGGTACTCAGGTATTATTCATTTCCTACAAAAATTAGAAGTTCCTCCTGGTCTCACTCCAAATCAAGTACGAGCTCTTAAATAAATTCTGTTAAATTTTGTGTAATTGATAAACTGTTGTATTGGAAATATTTGTCTGGTGTTTTGTTGAGGTGTCTAGATAAAGAAGAATCAATTCAGCTCATGCATAACTTTCATTCAAGCACATGTGGAGGCCATCATTACTGGAAGACCACAGCCCACAAGATTCTGAAGGCTAGGTACTATTGCCCTATCCTTTTTGCTGATGTGTGTACCTTTGTGAGAGCCTGTGACTAGTGCTAGAGATTTATAGGGAAGCAGCAGCTCAGATCCTTTCCCCTTAGGCCTATTGTAGTGAATGTGTCTTTCCAGCAATGGGGTCTGGATTTCATAGGTGAAATAAATCCCTCATCCAGTGGTCAACATAAATGGATCCTAGTATCCATAGACTACTTCACCAAGTGGATAGAGGCGGTACCCACCAGGAATGCAACTCATCAGGTCATCATTAAGTTTTTATATGAGAATATCTTTATCAGGTCCGGTTGCCCAGTAAGGCTAGTGACTGATAATGCACTAGCTTTCAAAGCCGAGGCATTGGTTAACATGTGTGAGTCAATGGGCATTCAGCTGGTGCATTCCACTTCTTATTACCCTCAAGGCAATGGCCTGGATGAGTCATCCAACAAAAGCATAGTCATGATCATCAGAAAACTATTGGAGACAAATCAGAAAAGCTGGGATTCTAAGCAAAAGTTTGCTTTATGGTCTGATAGGGTAACAGACAAGAGATCTATAGGGACTTCTCCCTTCAAATTAGTTTATGGTACTGAAGCCATTTTTCCCATTTAGCTAATTCTTCCAGTAGCAAAATTCTTTCAGGAGGAGGAAGATGAACCAAATGATATGGTCCGGAGGATGATGGATTTGGTGGAGTTGTAGTAAGTCAAGGAACAAGTGATAGGACAGTCGGAAGCTCATTAACAGAAGATCAAGGTCATGTTTGACAAAAGGGAAAAAGTGGACATCTTTCAGGCTGGATATTGGGTCCTCAAGTGGGATACTGTCAGGCGGGACAAGGGAAAACATGGAAAGTTTGACTCTCTGTGGATTGGCCCTTTTGTGATAACTCAAATACAGAAGAACAACACCTTCAAATTGCAAAATCTGGAAGGGGAGGAGGTGTTTGATGGCCCAGTGAATGGGCGATTTCTGAAACTCTATTTTATCTGAGGCTTTGAGGCCTTATTATTGTAAAATATTAGTTATTAGGTTGGTTTTGCTTACAAAATAAACACCATGCCCAATGGAACAGTATATGATAGTTTTAAATTCTTTAATTGTTTTCCAGGAAAGGCATTTTGGTCTGGGGTTCTTGGGACCTCACAGGAAGGTTCCCATCCCTAAGTAGGACAGATGTTATCTCCCAAAATAAATTTATTTTTCAATAAGTTCACTCAGAAAAAAAATTCTTGATAGGATGAAGAATTCAAGTCATGTTATGAAATATTTTAAGGTGACTAACAAATTGTGAATCTTTCGTATTTCGATATTTGATAAAATTGAAAGTTTTAGCTTTTGGTGGCTTAGGTGGGTTTTCCAACAGCTCATTAGCCACTAAAAAGCTTTGGTTTCGGCAGCTAACAGTTTAACGTGGGATCATATTTATCCACTGAAATCTAGCTCGTTCAGTTATTCGTTAAAAGAGACTTTAGGTGGCTTAGGTGAGACTTTCAAACAGCTCATTAGCCACCAAAAAGTGTTGGTTTCGGCAGCTTAGCGAGCGACCGAAGGATGGAATTAACTGTTAGGATTATTAATCCTCCATTGTCCAAATTTGGTCATATGTCTAAATCAAGAGTCATGTCTAAATCCGGAGTCCATCCAGTCTATTTATAGTCATTAACACCATTGAGTCCACTTGACCTAATTGGGGCACATGTTTCAGTTACTAAAGTGTGGGGAACACTAATTGAGGCTCACTGCCACTGATTGCACTTGATTGCATCAGTTTAGGAGCCTCCTAGACCAATCCCTACAATTTAGAAAGCCACTGGGAGTGCCGAAACCAACCAAGGTTAGTTCACTTCAGTTAATGACTAGTCAAGCTAAGTTAGGAGTCAGTTACATTCAATTCTAGTCCTCTACATTCAGTTAGCGCTAGGTTTACTTGACTGAACACATGTGGGGTGCATTTCTCACCTACCAGTGTCAGTTAACCTTAGTCAACACTGAATGTAACACTTGAGTTATGTTTTAGAGCTCTGATGAACTTCAGTTATGGTTTAGACAAGGTCAGTTAACTATTGAGTCCTCTGATAGTGATTTAGACAAGGTCTTGGTTACCTACAGTCAAGTAGAGTCTAATCAATTCGAACTTCCTCATGTGGATTCGAATTGCTTGTGACTATTAAAGCCATTGTACTTCATTGTAATTATCTATCTAATTACTCTTTGATTAATGAAAAGCATTCACAGCTGCAAGCCATTTTTGCAGTGTTTCATTCTTCAATAACTGAGTAAATTGTGTGATCTATCATGTGAGTTGTGTCTTTGTCCACAGATCTATGTGCTCAATTTAATATGGTATCAAAGCCTCGGTGGACAAGGCACTTCTCCTCCTCAGATCTCCAACTGGATCATTTTTTTTGTTTTGCAGGTACAACTTCGAAATGAATTCATCAGTTCCTCTTCTGACCCAATCCTCAGACTATTTTGAATGGAAGGTGAAGATGATTATATTTTTGAAAAGACAATGTCTCCTTTGGGTGTCTTATGGATACGGTAGAAAGTCTTTTGAGAGTGAAAATGACTGGCTAAATGCAAAGGATGTAGCTTGTGAAATAATGAAACTGGCTCTTTCTCCTTGCTTGCCCTACCTCAGTAGATCTACTAAAGATCCAGAGGAACTCTCGACAAGATTGGACAGAACCTTTGAAATGATTTATGATGATCATAATAGCACTTTGGAGAGCACATCCAGCACCATAAGCATCCTTGATCCAAAAATATCGGCTTCCACTCTCTCTAATGAAGTTGTTCAAGATGAAGAAGAAGCAAAAGCTTCTACACAGTCAATTCGAATTGAAGACAGTCTCCATGCAGTGACTCCTTCTCCTGATGCTCCGAAAGTTCATGAGATCTCTGATATCTCATCTTCTCATATTGTTGAAACAGAAGAAGACATTCGAATCTCTAATATTGAAGAAAAACTCTGTTGCACTTCCATGCAAACATTCACCGGTGATTTTCCTTTAAATTATGTGCAAAATTTACTAGTAATTGCTTCCGAAAGTGAAGAGAAATTTGATTTTTCTCCCTCTAATGTTGCTGCTGGTGTGAAAATATGTGATACCTTGGATATTTTGGAAGAAATATCAGATTACCAGAGTGATCCATTCACTCCCCATGATCTATATTTTCCAGCAAATTCCTGCAGGATTGCATGCACCAAAATTCAGAATTTTGAAGAAGAAGAAAGCTGTGCATCCACCGTCTCGGTGAACCATTTATTTGAATCTGATATTAACCTTATTGGATCTGATATGATCTTATTTAGATCTGATCTGATATTGCTTGGTTTAATATATCAAATTCATAATCTTTCAGTACCACTTGTAGCCGTTCTCATCAACGGTGTGAAGAAACAAGTACCACAAGTCTCCTACAAAACTGCTGCTGGGGATTTGATTCCATTTCATAGTTTTGGATCTGTTTTGAACCTATTTAGATCTAATTTACTTTCTGATCTGATATTATTTGGTTCGTATTTTAAAATCCAAAAGCTTTCAGTCATGCTTGTAGCTGCTCTCACCAATTCCGGTGTGAAAAATCAAGTACCGCACTCTCTCTTCAAAACTGTTGATGGGGATTTGGTGTTAGTTTCCTCATATGAGGTTGCTGATATTTTATTATGTGATTCATTATCTATTTCAGAAGCTATATCAGACTATGGAGCTCAAGCATTTGCTCTCAACAGTCCCAGTGCTTCTCTACCATTGATCACATGCTCATCTCCTCACAGAACTAGTAAAGAGGAAGATTTTTTGCATCCGCCTAGACACCTGCTCCTAACACGTGGGGCTGTTGTTACCACTCATGGTTTGCTGTTCATGGAAGTAACATACCAGTTTCTTGAGTGTTCCTCACATTCTCTGAATTCTCAAGAACCTTTTATCACTTTTCAGTTGACTTCAGTTGCTCTACATGGGTCCAGTCTTCATCCGGCAGCTGTCTATATTTCTGATTTAGTTGAGCATATCATTCTTCTTCCAAAGAGGAAGATTCCTCCAAACATAATGATGGAGAGGTTCACATGCCAGGCCCCAGGATACCTGTGCACAGAAGAACCAGATTGATCCTGATTCTACCTGCTTAATTAGAGGGGGGGATTTTTTCCCATGTGGTTTTTCCCCAGCACCTTGTTTTTGAGTAGTTACTTTACTTTACTTGACGTAATGGGTGACCTATGGTCTTAGTTACCAGGGCCCACAGATTGTCCAAGTTAGCATTCAGGGGGGGTGTTAGGATTATTAATCCTCCCTTGTCCAAATTTGGTCATATGTCTAAATCAGGAGTCGTGTCTAAATCAGGAGTCCATCCAGTCTATTTATAGTCATTAACACCATTAAGTCCACTTGACCTAATTGGGGCACATGTTTCAATTACTAAAGTGTGGGGAACACTAATTGAGGCTCACTGCCACTGATTGCACTTGATTGCATCAGTTTAGGAGCCTCCTAGACCAATCCCTACAATTTAGGAAGCCACTGGGAGTGCCGAAACCAACCAAGGTCAGTTCACTTCAGTTAATGACTAGTCAAGCTAAGTTAGGAGTCAGTTACATTCAGCTCTAGTCATCTACATTCAGTTAGCGCTAGGTTTACTTGACTGAACACATGTGGGGCACATTTCTCACCTACCACTGTCAGTTAACCTTAGTCAACACTGAATGTAACACTTGAGTTATGTTTTAGAGCTCCGATGAACTTCGGTTATGGTTTAGACAAGGTCAGTTAACTATTGAGTCCTCCGATCGTGATTTAGACAAGGTCTTGGTTACCTACAGTCAAGTAGAGTCTAATCAATTCGAACTTCCTCATGTGGATTCGAATTGCTTGTGGCTATTAAAGCCATTGTACTTCATTGTAATTATCTATCTAATTACTCTTTGATTAATGAAAAGCATTCACAACTGCAAGCCATTTTTGCATTGTTTCATTCTTCAATAACTGAGTAAATTGTGTGATCTATCATGTGAGTTGTGTGTTTGTCCACAGATCTATGTGCTCAATTTAATATGGTATCAGAGCCTTGGCGGACAAGGCACTTCTCCTCCTCAGATCTCCGACTGGATCATTTTTTTTGTTTTGCAGGTACAACTTCGAAATGAATTCATCAGTTCCTCTTCTGACCCAATCCTCAGACTATTTTGAATGGAAGGTGAAGATGATTATATTTCTGAAAAGACAAGGTCTCCTTTGGGTGTCTTATGGATTCGGTAGAAAGTATTTTGAGAGTGAAAATGACTGGCTAAATGCAAAGGATGTAGCTTGTGAAATAATGAAACTGGCTCTTTCTCCTAGCTTTCCCTACCTCAGTAGATCTACTAACGATCCAGAGGAACTCTCGACAAGATTGGACAGAACCTTTGAAATGATTTATGAGGATCATAATAGCACTTTGGAGAGCACATCCAGCACCATAAGCATCCTTGATCCAAAAATATTGGCTTCCACTCTCTCTGATGAAGTTGTTCAAGATGAAGAAGAAGCAGAAGCTTCTACACAGTCAATTCGAATTGAAGACAGTCTCCATGCAATGACTCCTTCTCCTGATGCTCCGGAAGTTCATGAGATCTCTGATATCTCATCTTCTCATATTGCTGAAACAGAAGAAGACATTTGAATCTCTGATATTGAAGAAAAACTCTGCTACACTTCCATGCAAACATTCACCGGTGATTTTCCTTTAAATTCTGTGCAAAATTTACTAGTAATTGCTTCTGAAAGTGAAGAGAAATTTGATTTTTCTCCCTCTAATGTTGCTGCTGGTGTGAAAATATGTGATACCTTTGATATTTTGGAAGAAATATCAGATTACCAGAGTGATCCATTCACTCCCCATGATCTATATTTTCCAGCAAATTCCTACAGGATTGCATGCACCAAAATTCAGAATTTTGAAGAAGAAGAAAGATGTGCATCCACCGTCTCGATGAACCATTTATTTGAATTTGATATTAACCTTATTGGATCTTATATGATCTTATTTATATCTGATCTGATATTTCTTGGTTTAATATATCAAATTCATAATCTTTTAGTACCACTTGTAGCTGTTCTCATCAACGGTGTGAAGAAACAAGTACCACAAGTCTCCTACAAAACTGCTCCTGGGGATTTGATTCCATTTCACAGTTTTGGATCTATTTTGAACCTATTTAGATCTGATTTACTTTCTGATATGATATTATTTGGTTCGTATTTTAAAATCCAAAAGCCTTCAGTCATGCTTGTAGCTGCTTTCACCAATTCTGGTGTGAAAAATCAAGTACCGCACTCTCTCTTCAAAACTGTTGACGGGGATTTGGTGTTAGTTTCCTCATATGAGGTTGCTGATATTTTATTATGTGATTCATTATCTATTTCAGAAGCTATATCAGACTATGGAGCTCAAGCATTCGCTCTCAACAGTCCCAGTGCTTCTCTACCATTGATCACATGCTCATCTCCTCACAGAACTAGTAAAGAGGAAGATTTTTTGCATCCGCCTGGACACCTGCTCCTAACACTTCGGGTTGTTCTTACCACTCATGGTTTATTGTTCATGGATGCAACATATCATTTTCTTGAGTTTTCCTCACATTCTCTGAATCCTCAAGAACCTTTTCTCACTTTTCAGTTAACTTCAGTTGCTCTACATGGGTCCAGTCTTCATCCGGCAGCTGTCTATATTTCTGATTTAGTTGAGCATATCATTCTTCTTCCAAAGAGGAAAATTCCTCTAGACATAATGATGGAGAGGTTCACATGCCAGGCCCCAGGATACCTGTGCACAAAAGAACCAGATTGATCCTGATTTTACCTGCTTAAGTAGAGATCATGATAGGGCACGATAAACCACCGAAAGGATAGGGAAACTGCATCAAGGTGCAAGTAAATGATTGAGGAGGTCGTTATTTATCTGGTGAGGACTGATGTGATTCAAAACCCTAGTCTTCCATCCATCTGTCCAATTAACTATAGAAAATCTGCACTGAATATCCAGTTTGAATTAAAAATGATTGTTGGGAAAGTGGTCTCAAAAATATCACCAAAGGCCATTGTCCTCTTACCCAAAGCACTTCCCAAGTAGTTAAAACCCTCATAATCAGTGCCCTATCCTCCAGTACACTCCACATTCGATTGCATGAATCCTCACTGCTCGAAACCACCTCTGAAAGTCATCCTGCTAAAAAACCACCTCTGAAAGTCAGCCTGCTAAAACTATTCCATAGAACTTGAATTGAATTGAATTTTGTGTGTTGGTGGGTTAATCAAATTCACAATATCGATATCCCATTTCTCAAATGGATCAAGCACAATCATAGGTAATAGAGGCATGTCAGCCCTACTCGATGACTTTTCCACTCATTGGAAAACATCACACTACTTGCGATACATCTTAAATTCTTGAAACAATGAAGGCCACCATAGTCCTGCATGCAACACCTTTTGCATAGTATCCTTCCCTGTATAGTGTCCTCTCATAATGCCTTCATGTGCTTCTCACAAAATAAGCAATTGTTCATGTTCTAGGACACATCTGTGCAGTATACCATCATCTCCCAACTTGTAGAGTTGTCCTGTAATCAGCTAGAAAGATGCACTACAAGTTACCAACTATTTGCATTGTGCAACTATATATATAATCTTTCGACACGTGACCAGAAGCCAAAAATGTTGTTATCTCATTGATTTAATAAGGTGCAACCTCCGTGCAAAACAATTGTGTATCTGAGAGATCGTCATCCAGACTTCCTCCTTCCTTGTTAGATTCAATACTTGACAAATGATCTAGACCAACATTATTCTTTCTCGGCTTGAAAATGACTTCAAATTCAAATTCTTGAAACATGAGTAACCATCGATAGATGCACCATCCCAACACTATCTTTTTGACCAAGTAACTCAAAGAAGAATGATTGATGAAAAACTTGAAGTCATTCTCCAACAAGTAGTGCTATTAATTTTGCAGAGCATACACCATCACCAATTCTTGCCACTCAGTCGTGGTGTAATTATTCTCAGTTGTATATAATTTCTGTTAACAAAGGAAATAGGGTGATCAATATATCCTTCTATTGGATGTGTGAGTAATGTTCCCAGCGAAATGGATGATGCATCACATGCACATCCATTATGGAAAAATGATAAATGGCGTAGTAACCAATTTCTCCTTTAGTGTGTCAAATGTTTGCTGACAATCCTGCATCCATTCATACTTAACTTATTTTCTCAATAGCTCCACCAGTGGTGTTGTAATACATTCATAGTTCCTTATGAATTTTCTATAATACCTTGTATGTCCTAGTGTCTAGCATGAGTCTTAAGACTTGTAGGTGATTCTTTAATAGATTGAATATTGTCTAATCATCCAAAGAGACTTCCAAGAACTTATGCATGAATTATTTGAACGTGGCCACCACTATCCTAGAAAATACAACTGGCACATTCTTCAGTCTAAATGGCATGACAGTGTAGGAAAAAGAGCCCCATTCTATCACAAAAGTAGTTTTTCATGTGATCTTCCTCTGTTATACGCACCCTATGGTATTCAGAGAATCCATCAATGAACGAATGGCTTCTTGACCCCCTACATTCTCTAACACCTCATATGTAAATGGTGTTGGGAATAGGTCATGTATACATGCTAAATTCTGGTTGTGCAAATCCACACATATGTGAATTTCTCTTGTCTTCTTGTCCTAGACCACCATCAGGCTGACCCATTCTGATTCCTCAACTGGAAAGGTAATCCCTACATCCAACATGCGGTCCAGTTCCTTGTGCATTTTTTCCTTATACTGAGGGTTCAATCTGTATGGTCTCTTCTTTAGTACCTTCATTCCCTCCTTCAGATGAATCTTTATTTCTCCAAGAGATCCTACAATACCTTTCATTTTTTAAAAGCTACAAGGAAAAATATCCTTATATTCCTTTGGCAGATCAACTATCTAGGTGATTGTCTCTTGATCCAAATAGTCTCCTATAATGGCCATCTTGGGATCCTTGGGATCCTCCTCTGTACCAATGTTATACTTCTTTATCTTGAGTGGCTCTCTAAACTCTGGAACAATATTGGTGGATTGTTCATCATACACCGTGCATTCCCCTACAGTCTCACTTATCGGTATGTTACATGGGAAACCACGTTTTAACCCAAGATATGATGGTTGTTTGTCCATATTTCAACGGATTTGTGTCCAAAATATGACAAAAATGGTATTTTCAAAACGTCGAATTCGTAATGTTGGTTTTTCTACAAATAACAAAGTTGTTGGTTCTTCGATACAATTTGCATTGAAGATCCAGCAATTTTGTTTTTAGAGGGTGATATATATATATGATGGAATTAATTTTATAAGTGTCGGATCTTTGGCACACCTATGTCGGTTCTCCAATGAACGTATTTTTAAAAGGATCCGATCTTCAGAGCCCATATGTCAGATATCCGACGGACATTTTTTAAATGTGTCGGATCTTTGGCACACCTATGTTGGTTCTCCAATGAACGTATTTTTAGAAGGATCTGATCTTCAGTGCCCATATGTTGAAACTTCGACAGAGTTTGTTTTTAAGGCATTGGATCTTCGCCTCCCACATGTCGAATATATGACAAAGTAGAGTAATCTCCGATGACATACATTATCAAAAAAGTCATAAAGTTGGTAATTACTGTTGTCGGTGGTATAGCAACGGCGTCGGTGTGAAAGTAATGCATGTAGGAGATCCAATAGTTATATTTTATTTTATTTTAAATCAATTTTTGGCAATTAAGATGATTATTAGGACCACAAAAATAATAATATGATTTTATGAATAATGTGATACTTATGTGCCAATAGTTTTTAGGACAACAACAACAAATTCCCATCCATCCTCAAAATTCACCAATCAATAAGGCAAAAAAAAATCTTGGTTGCCTCCTACACCTATATGATAGCTATTGGGCAAGGTTCAACCTTGTGTCCTATGCATGGAAAAGCATGCACATCAAGTAGAATGGAATATTCATTCATCACAACTCATAAATAAATTGCTCAATATCAAAGGGTTACCCATATCGGTTCGCATGCGTTACTACCATATTGGAGTCTCCTCGATCAATCGTATACACCTGTTTCATTGAACCATGTGACCATTTTCCTCCACAAGCTATCATTAATATGATATCACGTAATCATGTATAATCATAATTATAAATTCACAAAATTATACATGAAGAGCTTAACTTCAATGAGGCTCAAACATCTTAGGGCCCTTTTCCTAGTTCACAAATGATTCCTCTCAAGAGTTCTTGTGTGTTTTGTTGACCTCCCATGTCTCACAACTACTTAGTAACAAAAATATTTTACATGGATTCATAACGACAACAATATCACATGTTCATATCACAAGATCAAGGCATAACAACCATATCATTATTCATATCATCACAACAATTATATATCATCAATGATCATACCTATAAACTAGATCATTCCATTATATGCATGTCGAGTCATTACCTAAAAGGTACAAGTAGGAATCTCATAAACAACAAAACCACATATATCCAATACACATACAAGAGTTTTACACAATTCGCAATGATGAAAAAAAATCATAGCATAGAATAGTCCCCAAGTATGGAATACAAATGAATCACCCTTTCTACCAAGGGTTGACCTCCAAGTCATGTGTATCAACATAATCAGACAAAATGGAGTATTTCATATTCCCCCTCTTTGGGAAAATTCATCTTGAAGTTACTAAAGAAAATGGAAACTTGAGGAACATAAGGTTTACATCCTCCCAATGTTGGACTAGGAATATAAAGGTTTACTAAACCTTAACCTAGTCTACAATTTGATGGATGAGTTTTAAGTGTGCCGATCCAATATCAAAATAGGCTATTCTTATAGATCTCCCTCATCTAAAACTTGCAAATGGTTCTGTTGAGGCCTGGAAATTCGCAGGCAACAACAGCAAGGGATTCTCCCCAGTCAATGTTCCCAACTAGCCCGTGACTATTTGGTGTAGAGAATCCATCCGGTTTGCGGTCCGGCTACCGTAGGTCAAGTAACAAAATTAAAAGGTTTTACCGGTTGCGGCCCGGTCCACCGTATATATTTTTGTATTTTTAGTTTTAGGTATGACATGCAAGTGCCTAGCTAAAATGCAGATTGATTAAGCATGCAAGGAGTGGTCACAATGTGATGCGTAGGTTCTTACCTCTCATCTTAGACTGTCTTGCATCTGAATCTCACATAGCAAGAAAATAAAACTAACTACCCAACCTATCCCCAGGGAGCAAGATTATTACTTATTAATGAGTAATGTATTTTGTGCATGCATTATGAAAAATCATAGATAGCTGATACTGCTTTCAAACACATGAACATTTAAAGATGTTTGAACAACCAAATAGCCAACTGTTTATGAACAACATTCATTATTCATAGTGGAAATTTTCATAAAATAAACCAGAGATCATTCATATAAGAACATAGGTTCAAAGAATTAGAACGATCTCACAGTTAATGGACACAAAGCTGAAAACGAAATAGTTCATCTTCAACAAATCCATAGCATAACATTTGAACATTCCACCAAGCTTTCTGCAATAGGCAAACTGTAATTATCTATTGCAAAAGAAAAAAGTTCTTCGTACAATATGTCTTCACCAATCTAACTGGGAAAAATCCCCTCTCTTATCTAAATCTTCTATATTTATACAAAAAGAACAAAACTGTTGGGCTTCCCATGAATGACTCTTGGGCTTCCCCAACTCTTCACCTCCCACATTTTTCTTTCATTAAGTGCTTACATAAATTACAATACGTTACAATAAAAAGAATAAAGTGCTCATGAGGAGGGTCCCGCTTAACTATTCAAAAACGTCTTCCATGCTGAAGCCTTTGAGGCAATGCTTTCGAATTCAGAGGGTTCTAAGAAACGAATATTTATTTCGAATTTAGCAGCATGATTTCTTATGACTTCTATTCTGGTTGCGCTCAGGCGAAGTTGGTCCTCGAGCAACTGCACACTAACCGCGGAATGAGCTACTTCATTCCTTAGGGTTTTCTCATCTAAGGCTTTGATGTGCTGGATCCTTTGTTCATCTTCTTGATACCTCCTTTGCAACATCTGCAAAAACAGGCTGTGGTCTGGAAAGGTATCCATTCTCTGTTCAGCCTCAACCTGGCAGCGATTATAAGTGATCAAAAGTCTCCTGAAGAATTCTGCACAAGCCCCCTTTGTCTTCTTGACAGCCTGCTTGAATTCTTCGGCTGTGTTTATGGCAAACTCCAGTAAATCGTAGTCTTGCCTCAGGGCTTGTTGATCTTTTGATGGTAGATCTACAGGGGTTTCTTCATTCACTTCTAATCTCGCCATCCTTCCTATCAGGACTTCTAAGATATCCTGCAATCTATCTACAAAATATGAAGAGGTTTCCAAAATCTCTTCCAGCCGTCTGTCCACCTACAAAATCTTGTAACTTTCTTCCTCTATGGCTACTTGCAGCTGGTGTATCTTGCTCCTTTGCCCCAAAACGTGCTCCTTGAAAGGCTGAAGATTGACTTGTTGTTCCCTGGCCTCTTCTAGAGCTGTTGATAATGAAGCAACCTGTTCTCTCAGCTCTATAGTCTGCCCCTGAGATTGCCTTTCAGATTCCTCCAAGGTAGCCTTCTATAGCTCCAACTCCCCTATCTTACCTAGCAATTGCTCCATTTCTATCCTCAACCCTTGACATTCCTGCTGCAATTCTTGCAAACTTCCTTGGGCAGCCTCCAGAGATCTCTTCTCTACTTGGAGGAACTGGAGTTCAGCTTTTGAAGACTTTATTTCATGTTGTATGTCTTCAAACTTTCTTTTCAATCTATTGTTTTCTTCTCTCTCTCTTCTCAGGGTATCTTTTAGCTGGGCAGTAGACTTCTATGATTGTTCCAGATCAGTCATTATTCGATCTACAGTGTCCTCAGAAGCATGGATCAATGCAACCCCAGCTCTGATGGTGAATCTGAGGTCCTTGTCTGTCCCATATACTACAGTTGTATCATTTATCATTTTACCCGACTGCCCCCCAGTATCAACCTTTCTCTCAGTTCTCTTCACTATCATTTTCCTTTCCTTATCATAAAAGATAGTGTTGAAATCCGGTACCTCCTCCCCTTTCTTCTGCTCAAAAGGGATTAGCCTAAGGGTGGGGACCATAGCCTATCCTGTTGTGTTGCTAGCAGCTGCCACAGGATCTTGAATATCAGGATTACCCAAGTCCTGAGCCTAACTATCTACAGGATCGGAAGTTGATTGCTCTATCACTGCTCCTGTCAGTTTTAGCCTTTCTGCTTCCTGCTTCTTCAATTCCTTGTCCATCTTTCTTTTCTTTTTCTCCTCTTCACTCTTGGCAGCTTCTTCTGCCTTTCTAGCTGCTTCTTGTTCAGCTCTTCTCTTCTCTTCCTCCTCACCTTTGATCAAGCTTTCGTCTTCCTGTGCTGGTATCCTAGCATCTTCATTTCTTTTTCTAGTTTCTTCCTCCTCTGCCTTTTCTTGCACATCCTGTCCTTTCCTACCTTTGGTGGTGATTTTCTTTTTAATCCTTCTTCTTAAGGCCGTTATATTTTGTGCATTGTGAAAAATGGATTCCTCTCTATCCCAGTGGCTTGTATATTCAAAATGCACATTTGCCTCCCTGCAGTGCTCTGCCACTTTATTTCAAGAATCGTTCCTGTGGAAATTCATTTCCCCAATTCCTCCACAAATTCCTCAGCTTTCTTCACCCTTGTGAATTTATAGCTTCCCACCTAAATGGTAAAGGAGGGTAAGCAAATTTCTTATGTTTAAACAAAAAATTCCATATGCCATCTAAAAAGACTTGCCTAACTGCCTCTTTGTGGACTATATAGTCAGTGGCATATTTTGGCAGCAGTGAGGGTGCTCTAAAGCATCCATACATTCTCAAATACAATCCATATTCTGTTAGATAGTAGTCTGCATATTCCTCAATCACCTGCAATGCTTCCTCTGACATGCAGTTGCACTCTTTCAAGAAAATCAAGGTATATAATGGCATAATGAAGTGCTCACACACTTCTCTATAGTGACTGTGGTATTTGTGTGCCCACAGTGGCTTGTATGCTGAGTAGACTAGTGTTCTTTCCCAGTCCCAGATACACCTCAGATTGGGGAAGAGTTGGTTGCATAGTATGCAATCAATCAGTATAGAGCTCATATAGAACTCTGATCTCTTCTGGGACACCCCTCCTAATGCTGAAGCAATGCAGGATGAGAGGCTGTTGGACACAATGTTTGCCCAGTTGAACACTGTCCCCTGTGTTGCAACATAGAAAATGATAGGCACCCACTCTAACTTGAAGCTTTTATTGTGGGCCCTCCCGAAAATCCTGTTCAGCATCAGGGCAATGAACCTATAAGGGCTTCTTAGATTGGCAGTATCATATTCCCCAGTTGGCCTAGTTCTAAAGTTCTTGCCAGGCATCAACATTCTCTTCAGTGTCTCGACTAGGTCCATCTTAATTGCCTTTAGCCGGTCCTCAGTTAAGTACACCTGTGCTTGTGGTAAGTGGTAGGCCAGTCATACATACCCAGGTCTATAAGCAGCATAACCCTGTTTATCAGCATTTGAAAAAATCATGGTGGTTACATATGCCCTAGGCAGAATCCACCTAATCACCTCTGAGCATGGAAAAAGCTCAGGTCGGGTAGCAACTTTCATCAATGCAGATCTCTCTATATTGGCATAGATGGTTTCTTCTTCAAAACCTGTGTCAGGTACTTCTTGGCATGTTATTAATCTGTAAACCTCCCCCCATTGATATTCGGATTCCACACCCACTATGCATTTGGTGTCCTTGTACGTGTATTCAACTCTGGTAACGATTTCGACTTCGGGTTCCTCTTCTACCACATGAGCCTTCTTCTTCTGACGTTTAGACATCTTGGATTCTGAAGAATTTCCCTATCATATACAGAAATTGCTTTTAGGTTCTGTTGGGTCATTCCCAAATAACATTCAAAATGGAAACAAATTGTATAAGCATTTTACCTTATCTATGCTAAGCATGAGTGCAGCTATGAAAAATAAACAAACAATGCTCAAAAACCAAATGTTCCCGCACAAAATTAATCTGCCCAAAAGGTTAAAACCAGCTTACGGCCAACATTTGCAGAATTAACTTAGAATATCATGGCCTTTCTAAAACAACGAATATCCCCCTCCTAATGCTGAAGCAAAAAATAGTCTCAAACACCCCCTCTCGATGCTACGACCTAAACGTAACACGAAAAATATGGTGCCTAATCCCAAGTGAGGACACTGCAAGTGATAGCACACTTAACTCATAAAAAATAAGATGAAGCTACTTGCTGCAAAAACACTCACATCACGGTCCGACTAGATAATGCATTCTGACCCAAAAATTGGTCCAGGGTTCGTATTCGAGTTTAACAATCTCAATGATGTGACCCTAGTTCACAAAAGCGAGGGCGATGATACAGTGGAACCAGAACCTCGGCATCTCGGAAGAAAACATGCAACGCACCCCCTGGACGGCCACACGCAAACTGGAGGATACTGGTGCAGACATCGTAACGGTCGTCTGCACCAGCTTCCCCAGCAGTCGAGTGTGGTCTGCAAACCCCCAACGGTCAGGAAAATCATCATCGCAAAACTACAAAACCCCCCACTGGGCAGCCATACCATTTACCTCGAACATATATACATGCCGGGATGGAAAAACCTAGGTAACCACTAACCACGGAGACAACAAAATAGTTTGATCAATTGAACAGAACAGGCAAAACGAGCATAAGGACCTACCTGGCACTGTGCTATGCGACTGGTGGAGAAACCCGTAAACTTCCACGGTGGAGCCACCTAGGAGTGCAGGTACCGACAGTGAATGCGTTGGTTTGCTCGAGCGATAACGATAGCACGGAGAAATCGCCAAAATAACAATAAAATAATAAAACCCCAAACCCCCTATATATACGCCCCGATCAACAAATAATCGACGGGAAAAAATACGATCATCGAGCGGCAAAAGACTAAGGGATCGACGATCCTATCAACATCGCCTCCGCAACAGCGGATGATGAAACAATCAGGAAACCCGCAATGGCATCGGCGGAGAAACAAATCAACACTCGCATCGAATCTCGCGAGACTAAGGCTTCGGGTCAATAGATGGTTAGAGAGACACAACAACGAAACCATAAAAGAAACCAAGTTCCGCAGACCAGCAAAAATCAGAGTTAACGCAAACATGACTTCGGCCAAAAAATAACGGTCATGCGGAAAACAAAATCCAACTTTATCGGAACGATAGTGTTTTTCAAAACCGTAACGGCGAAAGTTGAAATCCAAAGGATCTACGAGTCAAAACGGCAGGGATCAGAAGAGGATACAACAACTCTTGAAAAACTTTGCAGTACCTTCTCCGCAACGGCGGAAGACGTATAGACAAAGGTTCCGACAGGATCTCAAAACAACTACCGATAAATAAAAATGCATCGGAGACCAAATACACTTGACTTGGACTTGATGTCCGGTTCTTTTCCGCAATGGCGGGCGTGAAGATAACTGGACTCCCAACTCAAAAATCTCACATGCTTCCGACGGCAAGGCAAAATCAAATCAAATCATAAAAAATCATTGGCATCAAAGTAATCTTTGCGCAAACATCAAGCAAAACCAAAAAGCTGAGCAAAACGAATTAAAGGAGGGTCCCAAAAAAATTTGAATTTTGGGAAAATGTTGAAGCTGCAACAGGTTCTAATAAAAAACATGGGATGTATTAGGTGCATAATGTCATAGAATTGATACAGGGAAAAAATCATGTCCAATGTGGAATTGGTGGCAAAGAATGACAACATTCCATATATATGATCATTTTTAGGATCTCAGTCGGTTTAACTAACTAAGCAAAATTTTTGGATCATTCCATAAACTTTATGAATTCTTCTTGGGCTTCACTTCCAAGAAGAGTTTATTCCTCACCTTATAAGTACAATCAATTATATGGGAATCTACATAACTCTTCTAATGGTCTTGGGATTCTTTAATCCTTTGTCTAATGAAGTCACTTGATCTTCTATTTATTGAATTATATCAGGTCTTATCAATACCTTATCCCCATTTCTAACCCAACTAAGTAGATTTTTGTAAGGTATCCCATACAAAAGTTCAAATGGTGCTATACTGATAGAACCATGAAAACTATTACTAAAATAAAATTGAAGTAAGGGAAGGAACTCTTCCCACTTGGTTTGGTGTGTTAAAACATACAAGTAAATCAGATTATCTATCATGTAATTCACCCACTTTGTCTAACAATCCATCTCTAGGATGTATTAAAAATTAAGCTAACTCCTCAAGGTATCTTGAACCTTATCCAAAAGCTCATAGTGAACAGTAAATCTCTATTCAAAATAATATTCCTTGGAAAGCCATTAGTTACAAAATCCATTTTATAAATATTTACACCATATTTGGCTCGTTAGAAGTATCCTTGATAGGAATAAAGTGTGCACTTTTGGTTAGTTTATCCACAACTACCAAAATGATAGCATGTCTCCAACCTGTCAAAGCTAATCCCATAGTAAAATCCATCATAATCATTTCTAATTTTGACCAAGGAATTACATGATAATGCAACAAACTTTAATGGTGATAATGCTTAGCTTTCACAAGCTCACATTTCAAACACTTAGTAGTAAATTGTTCCACATCATTTTTCATGATTGCACAAATAAATCAGATTTGAAATAAATATACATTTTCTTAACACCATGGTGAGTTACATATAAAGAGAGATGAGTTGTACTCATGATCAGTGCATGAATGTGCTCTCCCCAGAGAACAAATATTCTCATCAAGATCCAAAAAAGCCATTATTCTCACAAGAACATCCACCACACATAAGTTTTCAAGCAACCTTGCCATGAAGTGCAATCCTCACCTTTGCACACAAGTTGTTTCCTAACTATAAGTTCAAAATGTGTTTCATTAAGCCTACTTTCAAGGGAACGAGTAAATAAATGTGAGGCATCTGGCTGGTTGCATTAGCAACTCTATTCAAGATCCTTTGACTATAGGTATATTAAAATCATACTCACTAAGTATCTTTGACCAATGTCTCTATCTTGAATTCTAGTCACTTTGAGAAAATATGTACTGTAAACTTCAATGATTTGTCTTAAATTGAAACTTGCAACCATTGGATAACGTCTTCAAAAACTTAAAGCATGAACCACTACTGCCAACTCTAACTCATGAGTTGCATAGTTCTCTCCATTTGGTCTCATCTTGCCCGAATCATAAGTGATCATTCACCTATCCTAGGAAACAAACACCACCCAAGCAGCTTGGAAGCATTTGTACAAACCAAAAAATAACATTCTATATTCGATACTTTAAATAGAGGGGTAGAGGTCAAAAATTGCTAAATATGAGCAAACACTTGCTCACAATGTTTAGTTCAAACTTCCATTTTTCATACTTACACCCATCCTTAATTTTCTTTGAAACTTGGCATTGAAATAAACCAATTAACAATGATAATGGAAGCTAATCCAACCTATCCACTATTGACTTTCATAAATTGATATCTAAAACGAAACTATGAAAACAACATTACGGTGTTAACTTCATAAACTAATATCTAAAACAAAACTGTGAAAACAACAACACAACTATATTTCAATCGAAAAACTAAAAACAACATCACACTCATATAAATTGTCTTTCAATTATGTTTCGGTGTATGCTCATTTGAGTTTTGTAGTCAAACACTATGCTTATACCAAAGCTAAGTAAAACACTATGCTATGAAAGCTAAGTTAAAATTGTACTATAAAGATGCATATCATCATTTGAATGAATGAAATAAACTGCATAGAATAAATGAAGTAAACCACTACAATGCACCTTAAAAGTAAATAACTAAAACATCATATAAAAATATAGATTCATGAGTATTATGCACATTTGAGTACTATTGATGCAGCCTCCCCATATAGGTTAGTGATCAACTACAATTCCTAGTGCGAAGTCCTGTAGAATTAAATAGAATTAAATAAACGAACCATGAAATTAATAATTTATGAAAAAGAATTTAAGAAATAGACATGCATTTCAAAATTTACAAGACTCTATAATACATAAGAATAAAGTGCATTATGGCCTTATTGAGATTCACCTTGTTTCTAGAATAGTTTAATATTATCTACTGAACAGGGCCAACCACATGAAGGTGGAAGCTCAGATGGGGCCCCCTCCCATATCACTCTCAATTCCCCATACCCAATGTATGTACTAGAAAAAAAAGGAATTTATGTGCAAAAATGTGATTTTGGTCTTAAAGTAACATTTAGCATTCATTCATTAACATATAGCATTCATTCATTCATAGGCAAAAAATAATTCATGTCATTACTTTATATTATCATAAATAAGTTGTCATAATGTTATTATAGTCATTTTTTTCCATTTTTTCTTTTCTTTTTGACATATGCAACAATCGATTCATCGTATTGATCTTCAACTTCGCCTTCAATTTTTATGGCCTCTGGATTTCTTACTGTCTTCCTAGTTGTGTACTCACAACAAGGTCGATGATGCTACAAGGGGGGATCTACTGCAATAACGAAGAAATGTTAAATTGATATGTTTTTTTATAATTATTACAACTATTTCATAAATAAAAAGAACATTAGAGTGGTGTTATTTACCTAATGGGGCCACATCATGTTCATCTTCCTATCTAGCCTCATCTTCTACACGTTGACCCTCTACATGCTCTGGAGTTGAAACATGAAAGGTTACAATTAATACACCATTTGCTATGAAATATTTTTAATTGTAATCCATACTACGTTTTTTTAGAACATGAATACATCCAGTACTGGAATGTACACCATGACCTTCATTGGCTTGTTCTCCATCTTCATTAGGCCATGTTCCATTGATAAGGGCATTATTTGTATCATTGCTTTCCTACTTAAAACAAACATAGACAATATCTTATGCCCAAAAAGAATAATGAATATTTTGCACAAATAATCAATCTTAAATAAACTTCATTGATTTTATTTACCTACATGCTGAATGGATTACCGGAACACCATGTTTTCCTAGTCAAGCTTTTTCAACATTCATCCACACCTCTAGAGCCGTGTTGGAAGTCAAGCTTGAAGTATTCATATGTGGGGACCTCCTTGAATTGATCAGCCTACAATTTTGCATAAGATCGTGAATTTATCTTTTAAGGTGCAATAAAACCAAATTTATTTGCAATTTATTATTTGGATGCAATATTCAATTTATTGATACTTACAATTCGTGCGACCAATTTTGAATAACCACCAAGGACAAGCCTATGTTGTCCATGTTTTCTCGTCTTTCCTTCATGGACTTTGATGTGTTTAGAAGCCTATGAAAAGATTGAAGTACGTTAGATGTTGCAAATTTGATGTAAAAACAAAGAGTAATAAATATATAACTACAATGTTGAAAGTATTACATCCCTTCCTGTGCTTGGTGGTTCCTTTCCTTCTTTTCTTAAATCCTTCTCCTTCTCATCCTCCACCAAGGCCTTCCACTCCCTCTATGGAATCATTCGAAGGCACTAATACCTAGGTTTTTTGTAGATGAACCCTATATTGGTCCCTTGCATACTTTATATATTAGGCATGTTTCTTGAGGACCTTGGTTCGATTGAAAGTCCCACCATCGAACAACCCAACTAAGCGATTAATGAGCTCTTCTTTTAAATTTTGTCTTTGATCATTCCACCTTATACGCATGGTGGGCCCAAATATATCCAATGAAATATCATTTAAATGTTTATAAAAATATCTTTTACTATAAAACAATCATGCGATCATTCATTTAAAAATAATGATCTATAGGTAAATTTAAATTAGATTATATATAATAATTAAAACATTTTTTAAATTCCTGGTACCTTCTCTATATTTATAGGAACGAGATCATCATTCACAAAAAAATGTATCATGTAGTGTTATTGTGCTAGTGAGATGGGAAGATCCATGAAATGTTGCTTGAGCACTATAAAAAATAGTTTCTTCATCGACCCCATGAACATGTTCTGCATGTTCTGGTGTGCATTGGTCATTAGAGTGTGCACTCACATCTGTCCTGGAGGGTGTCATGCTACATGTGGATGACTGTTCAATCAAAAATAAAGGCACATGACATGCAGGTGGGGTTGGATGCTCATGTGATGACTCTCCAAGAACATCGCTAGTACCAATACTGAGTTGACCAGGACTATGTGGATGCAAAAAGTCCTCCAAAATAAACCATATTTTAGCATATACGAGTACAAAATAAAATCCTAAATGAATTTATATTTTAATTACAGATACCACAACTTACCTTCAAGGCCTGATCTCTATTGATCAAACAATCATCCCTTGCTATAATCTTATCTGTTTGTGGCTAGATGAATAGCAAATGAAAAATTTCCACATTGTATTCTTTTAGGGTCGTAATTATCATATGCAATGGGTGCTTGGATTGTATTGTTGCAGAAGCCTTTCCCCGATCACCCTACAACAAAAATATAGAAAACATTACTAAAGTGAAACAAATAAACTCACGAAAAAACATAATAACAAAAATAATTTGCAGACACTATGTATTTGCTCATACTTTGTGTGTATTGGACGAACCAGATCTAGTCTTTGTAATCGTAATAGGGTCTGACATACTCCATAAATTTAGTACATCTACCATAACAAAAACTTTGTGCCATCCATGAAAAATAACCCCAAACCATGTATTAACGATTGTGTAGTCTAATATATCCTCTCGTTCACACAAAAATATGTGTTTTGTTGAAGAAGATCCTTGGGTACCCATTGTTTCACTAGATGTTTGTACCTCAAGGGCACCTCGATGTCACCTACAATCTCATCATCATAAGAACATGACTCCCCTTCAGCAAGAAAAAATTCCATGTGTTTGTGGAATTTTCCTCTAGTCTTTTAACCTCTAGTAGATTTCCCTCTTTTAGATCTATTAGATGTGTCACTTTCCTCTAGTGATCTTCCTGAACTTACCTTGCTCGAGGAATATGGATTTGATAAGTACTTGTTTAGTTGTACCTACACTCCATCAAATGAGATAAATAGTTAGCGAAAATTCCTAGAAGTATACAACATAGGGAGACACGATTTTGAAAGGCGGGCATTAATAAAGCCAATAAGTATGTAACCAATGTAAATTCCTTTAGACGACATATAGCTTGCCACCTTTGCAGATGCAAAGTAAATATTTGGTTTGGTAATTGTCAAATATATAAGAATTCCCATAAATTGTTTATAAAATGCATTAATAACCAAATATGATCCATCATCAACAATTGACTTGAAGTTTGATTCCACAAGTGTAGAAGTCATTTTGCAATTTGCTACACCAAATCTCCTAAGTGATTCTTTCGGTGATGATTGGAGAAAGTAAAAAATTAGGTCAAAATTTGATTCTATATTTTTATATTATCCTATGCATGGACGGGTTCAAATGGGTGATGAAGAAGAGAATCAAGAAATTTCAAGTGATTTTGAGAACATGCAAAATGTGATGTTCAAGAGTTTTAAAAATTAAAGGTACCACGTGATTGATTTTCTAGTGGTGGATATTGATTTTATCTTTTAGAGGATTTTTCTCACTAGTACCAACTATGTAAAAAAGGTGGGAATCGTTGTATGGTATGAGTTTTCTTTTATAGGTTCTAAGTACTTCAGTCATATTGAATGTATATTAGAGGATGATTTTCATAGTTTTAGTTTGCATTAATATAATTCTACACTTTGCACAAGCATGAATTTGATATTTTGGCAAGCTAAACTTAGCGCATGTAAGAAGAATAGCATTTAGAGTTAGAGTTTGACATAGTTGTGTATGGGAGATGCTACTTCATATATTTTATAGTTTGGGATGATATCATGATTATTTCAGTTAAGTTAATTGCATGAGGTCAATCAATTGGCATCACTACAAACGAAAAATCATTATAGGTTTCATGTTTAGTCTTTATGTGCCATTTAACAACCACACCAATGAGGGTTAGTTGGAAGTGTCTTTGTAAAATACTGTAATACCAAAGATGAAATGCCATAACATGAAATGTCATAAGATGGAAGAGTATTATGTAGTTAGACAAATAATAAAGATGAAATGTCATAACATGGTTCAGTGGTTATTCTCCTACCTTTCCTTCAAACTTAGGTACGTCTAAAGGAAACTTCATGGGAACGGGTGGCTAAATAGGTTATGATGCACTTGGTCATTTGTCAATTTAGTAAAATTAGACAATTTTAAAGTCACTAAAAATGGCAATTGAGTATTGGAAACAAGATTCCAATCACTATGTTGCCCCAAAATACCCATGTTCATCAAATTTACACTATTAAAGGTGACCCTTGGTAAGTTTCCAGCACTTTTCAAATTAGTGTTTTGAGGGAAGTACCCATTAAACATATTCCCCATGTTTTGGAAGGCCATATTGCTTACTAAAATACCAAAAGATAGGATAAATTTACTTGATAATGATGGTATAGATGTGGGGGCATGACCTCACCCAAATATTAATGTTAAAAAAGGGGTATTTGAACTCCCCATGGACATTTGAAATAGGAGTTGTCATTGGTGCTAAGTCTAAGATGAATGAGCATAGTTATTGGTGCCTTACATTACTTAAAAATTATGCATGTGGATAAGAATTTGCTTCATAATCATAGTCCACTTGTATGAGAATTGGTGGGTGGCTACTTGAGAAGGTTTGATTGATTCAGTTTCCTCTTCGGTTGCTTTTCACAAAAGGTAGTTTTAAATTTAATAACAAGATTTTTAAAAATGAGGGCTTCCTATTCTAAAGCAATCATATCTCATAAATGGATGTAAGTAATTAGTCCTTGAAATGTACCATTGGATGTTTAAATGAGGTCCACTATATGATTATTATGTTGATAATACATGAATTAATATGTGTGTGGTCATTAAATAAGTGACTTTTATGACTACTTTTAGTGTGAACCCGTTGCAGCTGCAACTGTTTCCCAATTTTTTAAAATTTTCGACCCTCCTTTTAAATTTTGTCTTGCTTGGATTTGTTTTCAACTGTTGAACTATGTTGTCTTCTACTACAGTTTGAATCTTGAGTTTGAGTTGGGGTAAATTGTTTACCATTTTTGGAAATTTGAATCACTGTCTTTTGTTTGACTTAAACCTGAAGTTTTGTTTTTTCGCTGTCGGAAGTCTATTGAACAGTGCATCGCGTCCATAGTTCTCTATGCGGTCGCCCTTGCGGAAGCTAAACAATGAATGACCTGATGGATAGTTTATTTGATGCCGATTCCTTGTTTTTATTTATCAACCGTTTAATTTGCGATGTTTTGTTTTAACACTATCGGAAGACAGTTGAAGTTTGTTTAGGAACTGTAGTCACCTGTGCAGCCGCCATTTTAGAGGATCAATAATAAAAGTTTCGATGGATTAAGGTTTACCCACGCCGATTTCATGTTTTATTGTTTTTCTTTTCGTTATCGGAAAGTTTTATGACTTTGATCGAGACCCGTAATCTATTTGATTCCCGCCATTGCAGCTCTGGAGCGGACTAACCATCCGACTTATAGATTTGTTGACCGTCGATGTTTTATGTTGACTACAGAACCCTTAGCCGATGCAGTTTCTGCCGTTGCGGCGTTTTAGTGAACTAATCACCTAACGTTTATGTCGTTCCGTTCACCGACGAGGATATTTTTCTGTCCGATGTTTTAGTATTTAGTCTTTCCAACGCCGATAGACTTAGTAGTCTCCTGGAACTCGTTGTCTACCTGAAGCCATTACGGCTGTGAATAAGACTATCTTGCCGATGCTTTAGTGATTTTTCCCGCTAGTGAGGGTTTTCCCGCCTGTTCTGTGTGTGTTTTTACCCTATTTTTTGGGAGGCGGTGGTTTCTGATTCTTGTTTGGGGTTTTTGTGATGAGAACACAGCGCAGGGTCTCATGTTTGATGCCTAGTCTCATTAATAGTGTGGTTTACATTTTCTTGAATGCTATCCATATTAATGTTGAGTTTTTTGTTTAACAGCAAACAGACTTAGAATATTTTTCAGATCCAGTTTGATGATTGCGACTATGAAGAAGATGTCTCTAAAAGAAAAGTCAAAAGCAGAGATGTTGCTCATAGAGGAAGATAGTGAAAGGTTGAGATCAACAAGTTATTGAATAGAATTGGTAGTAGCAGAGGCCTAGGCTTGGAAATGGCTCATCAGTTACCAAGCCGGTCCCTTTTTACAAAGTGCTTGTAAATCTTAATCTAAAATGTAATGTATTGTATGAATCATGAGCACTCACAAAGGACAAAATTGTGAGATTAAACGGTTGGGGGAGCCCAAAGGTCACCCGGGGGGGCAACCCAAAGGTTTTGATGTTTGTATAAATATAGGAGAATTAGAGGGAATAAGGACTTTTTCCCAGTTAGATTTGTGAGAACGTGTTGTAAGAAGAACTATTTCCTTTTGCAATAGATAATTACAATTTGCCTATTGGAGAAATCTTGGTAGAACTTTTTCAAATGTTGTGCTATGGATTTGTTGAAGAGGAACTATTTAATTTTCAGCTTTGTGTCCATTAACTGTGAGATCGTTCTAAACTTTTGAACCTATTTTCTTGTATGAATGTTCTCTAGTTTATTCTCTGAAATTTCCACTATGAGTAATGAATGTTTTTCATAAACAATGAGCTATCTTGTTGTTCATCTGTCTTTTAATGTTCATGTGTTTTGAAATAAGTAACAGTTATCTGTGATTTTTCATCATGCATGCGCAGTAATACATTACTCATTAAATGATAATCTTGCTCCCTAGGGATAGGTTAGATAGTTAGTTTTAGTTTTCTTGTTGTGTGTGATTTAGATGCTAGAGAGTTAAGACGAGAGGTAAGAACCTGTGCATCACATTGTGACCGCTCCTCGTATTCTCTATCAATCTACATTCTTAGATAGGCACTTGCATATCATACTAAAAAACTAAAAAACTAAAAAGATACACGGTGGACTGGGCCGTAACCGGTAAAACCCTTTATTTTGGTTACTTGACCTACGGTAGTCGGATCGCAAACCGGACGGATTCCCCATACCAAATAGTAACGGGCTAGTTGGGAACGTTTACTGGGGAGAATCCCTTGGTGTTGTTGCCTGCGATTTTCTAGGCCTCAACAGTTTTTAGTGCTAGAAGGAGGGCCGCCAGTGCATGGTTGGCTGGGGAAACCCATTTTCTCAAGATTATTCTACCGGTGACAGTTCTAAAAATAGTTTGTTTCCCGACCCAATTCTTGAAGAGAAGGGTAAAGAGCATTTGTATTCTGTAAATAATGAAGTAGTGAATGATTTGAGAAGACATACTAGGGCATATGTGAAGAATATTGGAGGATTACCGATTATCCCTAACTTGCCTCGAAGAGAATATAAAAAGAAAGACCGTCCTATATTGGAAGACTCAGTGTTGGTTGGAGATTTGGAAGAACTTGTAGAGATAGCCTTACAGGAAGTTGTACAGCCTCTGAATCAAGTAGGCCCAGATACACCTTACGGTTCACCTGTTAATACTCATGTTCATTCACCACCTCACTCTCCACCCAGAATCATGGCATGTGTAAATGCAAATCAGCCACCCAATCCACCGAATCCACCACCTACTTGGAAGGCTAGGTCACCTCCTTTACATGACTTAACTCAGGCTTTTGAGAAAATGCTGCCCAAGGTTGACCCAAGTGAAAAGATTTTAGTAGATGATAATTTGCAAATATTTTACTTGGCTATAGAAGGTATAAAGGTTGGAGATCATGAAGATGTAGTTTGCAGATTGTTTCCACATACCCTGAAAGGAGCAGCAACCTCATGGTATTTTGCTTTGCCTGCAAAATCAATCCCAGACTGGGACACTTTTGAAAGGATATTCAGAAATAAATATGCAGCCCATAAAACTCACACAGCTTTAATGAAAGGACTGTGCGCTTTAAAGAAAGAAAGGAAAGAAAAAGTGCATAGTTTCACCCAAAGGTTTGCCGCTTATCTTAAGAATTTTTCTGCAACTGATAAGCCCTTTGATAAAGTTCTGATTGAGTACTATACTTCAACTTTAGGGCATGACTTGGCCATGTTTGCCAAGATGCAAGTCAAACCTGTGTTGTCAGAAAGATATGAAGAGGCGGAGAGAGTAGAAGCTGAAAAAGAGAGCATAGAAGACTATCCTGAGTAGTCAGGAGAAAAAAAATTTGGTAAGAAAGCCTTATTATTTACTAAGCCCAAGGAAGAGTAGTCACATGACTTTGAGGGGATGGTAAAAATGATGCAGAAGCTATCTAACAGAATAATAGATTTAGAAAAAGAAAAGGAAACTCATAAATCGTTTAAGCCTTGCTATAAGAGGAGAGAGGACAACAATCAACATAAACCTCCTCCACACAGTCCTGCAACATTGAACTTGACAGAGGTAGGTATGGATAACTTTTGCACTTTTCATCAACAACCCCATTCTGAAAAAAATTGTCCTCAATGGATAAATTCGATGACATTAGTTATGAATCAGCTATTGGACTCTAAATTAACAGAATCTGATAATGAAGAAGAAAAGAATAGTAAACCCATAGAAAAACAAGAGGATGATGCTTTGGTTTTATGGGACTGTGTCTCACTTTTTGATACATAAGTCACACTTTTCGATACAGAAGAGGAAGAAATAGCAGAAACAAATGTGACAACAAGAATTCATGGCTTGTTAAGTAAAGACAAATCAGTAATCCCAAAAATTAAGAGACTTCAAGAGAACGTAAAGAAAATTCAGAAAAGCACCACAGCTGATAAAATACCTGAATTCACCATTACGAGTCAGGATCCAAAGCAAATCAACATGCCTGTCAAGCCCATTGAAGAGAATACTGATGATGTAAAAAAGAATCTCAAAGAGCATAAGATGGAGTATGACATTGTGGAAGATATTAAGAGGGCTAAGGCAAATATCTCGTTGTTTGAAATGTGTAATATGCCTCAGCATAAAGAAATATTGTTAAAATCACTTGAGATACCTGAAGAAAAGCTTCCCACTGACAATCAACCGGAAGAAGAGGAAATTGGTGAAGCAAGTGTGGGAGGTAAGCCTAAATACAAAACTCCACCATTTCTCCTGACTTTTGAAATTTTCAACCATAACATACACAACTGTTTAGTGGACTCAGGGGCATCACTAAATGTTATGCTGCTTTCAGTCTGCAAAAAGATAAATGGACAACCTAAACCATCTACCTGGCAGTTTATTCAGTTAGACAGAACAAATGTGAAGGTAATTGGGGAAATGGAGGATGTTTTGATTCGACTATCTTCAAATGAAAAGGTATGTCAGTTCATAGATATTGTAGTAGCAGACATACCTGAAGCTTATGGACTTGTTTTGAGTTGGGATTGGTCAGCGAAGATAAATGGGTATTTTGGTTCAGATTGGTCACATCTGTGGTTGCCTTATAAGGGAATTCCCAATCAAATTAAAGTATTAAGAGAGCCCCACATGAAGCACAATGTTACTCAGTTGGAGGGTAAGAATGAACCATTGAATTCTGTATTGGGAAATTACTTCATTGAATTAGAACCGAGAAACTACCAAGTGGAAGAAGTCAGTGGCACACCAGACACACAGCCCGATCTCCTTCGGTTTTCATGGGCTGATGAATTTGACTGTAAAATAGTAGAATTAGTTTCAGATGTAGTTGTTGAATCAAGTACAATAGAAGTAGATAGTTTTTGGACACTGTTTTTTTATGGATCTAAAACTTTGGAAGGATCAAGAGCTAGTTGTGTCCTGATTGATCCAAAGAAGAATAAACATTTTCTTTCATGTAGATTAGAGTTTGAATGTACCAATAACATAGCCGAATATGAAGCATTAGTTCAAGGACTAAGAAAAGCAATTGAATTAAAAGTAGAAAATCTGAAAGTATATGGGGATTCTGAAATAATTGTAAAACATATTCGGAAACAAATACATTGCATCTCACCTCATTTAAAAGCTTATCACAATGAAGTATGGGATTTGCTGACAAATTTTTATGCATTTAATATTTTATCCATTCCTAGATTTAAGAATGCAGCAATTGACTTGTTAGCTACCTCGGCTGCAAGGCTTGTGCCTACAAATAACAAGTGTTCTATTGAATTACTTTTCAGGCCTTCGGTTCCAGACATGATTACTAATCTACGAGTTTTTTATGACGATCAACAAATATTGGAATGTTTAATGAATGATGAAACTTTCAAAGGGGCAATTATCGATGACGAAGAACAACAAGATGAGTTAAAATTTGACAACTTCATTCCTAAAGGGGTCAATAATTTAGAGCGAATGTTTGATTTAGATAGCAAGTTCAGAAGACCATCATATGTCAAGACTTGCAGCTCGAATTTGCAATTCGACTGATAAATTTGGGAACTGAAGTTAAGCCCAAATATGTAAATTTGGGAAAGTGTTGCTCCCCAGGTGAAAGAAATAAGTTCATTAGTTTGTTTAAATAGTACAAAGATGTATTTTCCTAGACATATGACGAACTTAAAACATATGATACCAAGATTATACAACACATCGTTCCTATTAGATCTGGAGTCAAGCCTTATCAGCAACCTTTGAGGAAGATGCATCCAAAACTGGAGCCATTAATTCAGAGTGAAGTGAAGAAATGATTGGATGCCAAAATTATATTTAAAGTTAGACACTCATAATGGGTTTCAAATTTGGTACCAGCAAGGAAGAAATCTGGAGAAATCAGACTATGTGTGGATTTCAGAAACCTAAATCGTGCTTCAGACAAAGACAACTATCCAGTCCCGCCCATGGAACAGATATTGCAGATGGTTTCAGGTTCTGAGTTATTTTCGTTATTAGATGGAATCTCTGGCTACAATCAAGTGTTAGTAGCTGAAGAAGACCGACTTACGACTACATTCAGAACAAAATGGGGAAATTTTGCTTACAGAAGGATGCCCTTTGAATTCATTAACGTTGGAGCTACTTTCCAGAGGGCTATGGATATAGCTTTCCGCGGTCTAAATGGCTGTAGTGTTGTAGTTTATCTCGACGATGTGACGATATTTTCAAATAAGAGAGAAGAACACGCTTTCCATTTAAAACAAATTTTCGAGCGTTGTCGAAAATACAACATCTCACTGTATCCAAGGAAATGTGTGTTTGTTGTTACAGAAGGAAAGCTATTGGGTCACGTGGTTTCTAAAAAGGGGATCTCCATAGACCCAGAAAGGATCAAAGCTATTGAATAGATCCCCTTACTCCATAACTAAAAAGGGATGCAATCATTCATGGGGACAATAAATTTCGTGCGAAGGTTTATGCCAGATTTCACTCAAATTGTTAAACCTTTGTAGCAAATGGTGAAACAAAGTGTACAATTCAAGTGGACTAATGTAGAGAAGAATGCATTCAGTAAAATAAAGACATCTATTGCTCATGCACCCTCTCTCAAAAGTCCAGATTTTGAGAAGGATTTTATTTTGTACACTTTCACTTCTGACGATTCACTAGCAGCGGTGCTTACTCAGAAGGAAGATGTGGGAGATGAGTTCCCCATATCATTTATGAGCACTGGTCTACAGGAGGGCAAATTGAATTACCCAGTGGTAGATAAACAATCTTATGCAGTCTTCAAAGCAGTAAAACAATTCAGGATGTACATACTTAAGAACCGAACAAAGGTAATAGTTCCACACCCAGCTGTGAGGTCTCTTTTCATGCAAAAGGAATTACGAGAAAGAAGAGGCAACTGGGTAACAGCTTTACAAGAATATGACCTTGAATTCAAACCAATGTGCATAGTTAAAGGACAAGGACTGTGCAAATTAATGACTGAAGGTAAAAACAATGAAGAAAACGATTGGGAAAATGAAGCTGAATTACATATGATGGATGTATGTCCTCTTTTAACAGCTCCAGATTCCTAGTATTGAGACCTTGTTCATTACTTTCAGGAAGGATTGTTGCCAGAACATTGGAATTCTAAATAGAGAATAGCATTGCACCTTAAATCAGCTGCATATCAGATCATTGATGGAATTTTATTTAGGAAGAATTATGATGGAGTCCTTCTCAGATGCTTAGAGAAAGAAGACACAAAAAAGGTCATAACAGAGTTACATGATGGGCCTGCTGGAGGCCATTTTTCCGTAGATATGACAGCCCACAAGATTCTCAGAGCCAGATAGTAAGGATGCTCATGCCCATGTTAGAAAGTGTGATATCTGCCAGAGGTGTGGGGGAAGACAAGCCAAAGCAGCAGGACCATTGAAGCCTGTGTTGATAACGGAACCATTTGAGCAGTGGGGAATTGATATCATTGGAGAAATAAAACCAAATTCTTCCTTGCAACACAAATATATTTTAACGGCAACTAACTACTTCACTAGATGGATCGAGGCCATTCCGCTACGTAAGGTCAATGAAGATGCGGTAATGGATTTCTTGCAAGACCATATTATGACCAGGTTTGGGGTTCCAATTTCCCTGGTTTTCGATAATTCTACTTATTTTTCTTCTATTAGATTAACTGCATTTTCTCATGAAAAAGGAATGAAGTTGCATTATTCTACCAACTACTACCCCTAAGGGAATGGTTTGGCAGAATCTACAAACAAGAATCTGATTAGGATCTTAAAAAAGACTATGATAGAAAACCAGAGAAGTTGGCATTTAGCACTACCGAATGCTCTTTGGGCTGATAGGGTCACACCCAAGAATTCCTTAGGTGTGTCATCGTATACCCTTGTTTATGGGAAAGAGGCTATACTTCCTCCTAACATTATGCTACCATCTTCCATAATAGCCCAAGAGTCTAGAGGCACAGATAGTGAAATCCTGCAACTTAGAATCTATAATCTCTTGAAGGCGGAAGAGTCTAGATCCAGGGCCAAAGAACGTTTTAAGCAACAGCGGGAAGTAGTGAAAAGGTGGTTTGATAAGCACAAAGCTGGAACAAAGGAATTTGAAGTGGGAGACTTGGTTCTTAAGTGGGATCACCTGCATGATGAGAAGAGGAAGCACACGAAATTTCAACAGTTATGGGTAGGACCTTTTCATACTGCAGCAAAACGTGGCCCCTCAACCTACAAATTGCAAGATTTACAGGGGTGGGAAGAGAACTTACTAGTTAATGGTTTAGTTCTCAAACCTTATTTTTCCTGATTTTTGTTTTTGTTTTGTACATAAATAAACTGATTTTGATTGTTTGTTTGATTTAATTTATTTATGCTTGTTTTCAGTTTAGATTTTGATTGATTTCGATAAAAAGATGCAAACTTTTGGTTGCAAGGGGGGCATTAGGATTTTGGATTAACTAAAGTCCTTGAGTGTAAGACTGTGTACTATTTTTTTATCTGAATGAATTTCTTCTAGTTCAGCAGTTTTCCTGAATGGCTATGAACACATTGAAGTCCTACTTAATCCTTGTAAAATAACTCAGGATCAAAAGGTCTGGAATACCATTTTGAGGCTCCATCCATCTCACATTTAAAAATGTCTTAAGGAGTGACATCAACGGACCCACGAAAAGGAAGCAGGGTAAACAGTATATTATATATAAATGATCCCATGCCAAGAATTGAAAGCGAAAAGGCAAATAAGATGCAAGAAAAACTCCTAAGAAAGCAATATGTATCAAAACAAAGTACTGAATCATATGAGTACAAAATTGCCAAAAGTTCTTCTCCGTCCGTGAGCTGAAAATTAAATAAATCTCTCACACAAAAGGACACTATGGATAGAGGAGCCTGAATAAAAATTCAGAGAGAAATGCATGCAGGAGGACTCAAAATAAAGGACAAAATTCCAAAAGCACATAAAGTGTAAAATGGCATGGGAATGAGGAACAAATGAATATTTATGTTTACCATATGTTACAATCCTGTGGTGTCCAAGCTGGGAGCTACCTAAAGACAGAGGTAATAAATGAAACTCATATTCCTGGCCTCAAAATAGTTATCTTGACTTTGAAATCTTGGTTTCCATTTCCCTAATTGGACTATCATCAATGATTAAAAGTATATGCAGTTGCCATTTGGGAAATCTAAACATCTAGAAGAATTCAACATGTTGGTTTTATTGTTAAACAGTCTGTTACTTAAGGAAGAAATTTTCTAGAGATCTGGGTTCACTAGGTAGTCTCCAATTGTTGCAGTTGCAACTGTTTCCCAATTTTTTTAAATTTTGGACCCTCCTTTTAAATTTTATCTTGCTTGGATTTGTTTTGAACTGCTGAACTATGTTGTCTTCTGCTACAGTTTGAATCTTGAGTTTGAGTTGGGGTAAATTGTTTACCATTTTCAGAAATTTGAATGACTATCTTTTGTTTGACTTGAACTTGAAGTTTTGTTTTTTCGCTGTCGGAAGTCTTTTGAACAGTGCATCGCGTCCATAGTTCTCTGCTGCCCTTGTGGAACCTAAACAATGAATGACCCGATGGATACTTTATTTTATGTCGATTCCTTGGTTTTATTGATCAACCATTTAATTTGCAATGTTTTTTTTAACACTATCGGAAGATAGTTGAAGTTTGTTTCGAAACTGTAGTCACCTATGCAGCCGCCGTTTCAGAGGATCAATAATAAACGTTCCGACGGATTAAGGTTTACCCATGTCGATTTCATGTTTTATTGTATTTCTTTTCTCTATTGAAAAGCTTTATGACTTTGATCAAGACCCGTAGTCTATTTGATTCCCACCATTGCGGCTCCGGAGCGGACTAACCATCAGACTTATAGAGTTTTCAATTGCCGATGTTTTATGTTGACTATGGAACCCTTAGCTGATGCAATTTCTGTCGTTGCGGCATTTTAGTGAACTAATCACCCAACGTTTATGTCGTTCCGTTCATCGACAAGGAGATTTTTTCACCTAATGTTTTAGTATTTAGTCTTTCTGACGTCGATAGACTTAGTAGTCTCGCGAAACTCGTTGTCTGTCTGAAGCCCGCCGTTGCAGCTGTGAATAAGATTATCCTGTCGATGCTTTAGTGATTTTTCTTGCTAGTGAGGGTTTTCCCGCCTGTTCTGTGTGTGTTTTTACCCTATTTTTGGGGTGGCGCTGGTTTCTGATTCTTTTTCGGGGTTTTTGTGATGAGAACACAGCGCAGGGTCGCATGTTTGATGCTTAGTCTCATTAATAGTGTGGTTTACGTTTTCTTAAATGCTATCCATATTAATGTTGAGTTTTTCATTTAACTACAGACAGACTTAGAAGATTTTTCAGATCTAGTTTGATGATTGCTGCTGTGAAGAAGACGTCTCTAAAAGAAAATTCAGAAGCAGAGATGTTGCTCATAGAGGAAGATAGTGAAAGGTTGAGATCAACAGGTTATTGAACATAATTGGTAGCAACAGAGGCCCAGGCTTGGAAATGGCTCATCAGTTACCAAGCCGGTCCCTTTTTACAAAGTGCTTGTAAATCTTAATCTAAAATGTAACGTATTGTATGAATCATGAGCACTCACAAAGGACAAAATTGTGAGATTAAACGGTTGGGGGAGCCCAAAGGTCACCCAGGGGGGCAACCCAAAGGTTTTGTTGTTTGTATAAATATAGGAGAATTAGAGGGAATAAGGACTTTTTCCCAGTTAGATTTGTGAGAACATGTTGTAAGAAGAACTATTTCCTTTTGCAATAGATAATTACAATTTGCCTATTGGAGAAAGCTTGGTGGAACTTTTTCAAATGTTGTGCTATGGATTTGTTGAAGAGGAACTATTTCGTTTTCAGCATTGTGTCCATTAACTATGAGATCATTCTAAACTTTTGAACCTATGTTCTTGTATGAATGTTCTCTAGTTTATTCTCTGAAATTTCCACTATGAGTAATGAATGTTTTTCATAAACAATGAGTTATCTTGTTGTTCATCTATCTTTTAATGTTCATGTATTTTGAAATAAGTAACAGCTATCTGTGATTTTTCTTAATGCATGCGCAGTAATACATTACTCATTAAATGATAATCTTGCTCCCTAGGGATAGGTTAGATAGTTAGTTTTAGTTTTCTTGTTGTGTGTGATTTAGATGCGAGAGAGTTAAGACGAGAGGTAAGAACCTGCGCATCACATTGTGACCGCTCCTCGTATTCTCTATCAATCTGCATTCTTAGATAGGCACTTGCATATCATACTAAAAGACTAAAAAACCAAAAAGATACACGGTGGACCGGGCCATAACCGGTAAAACCATTTATTTTGGTTACTTGACCTACGGTAGCCGGACCACAAACTGGATGGATTCCCCATACCAAACAGTAACGGGCTAGTTGGGAACGTTTACTGGGGAGAATCCCTTGCTGTTGTCGCCTGCGATTTTCCAGGTCTCAACAGAACCATCGAGTCATATGGATAGGTATAAGAAGGCATGAATATCAACACAAGTAAAATGAGATAGAGGCAAGAGTTTAATTTTATCCATGTGCTTTCATAAAAAAATAGGGAACAAAAACTTATGCTTCCATAAAAAAATTAGTGAAATAGATTGATCAAATCATTTTATTCAAGTTAAATAACTTATTTGCATCCACATTATCTTTATTACATTCCTAAATGTCATCATTAAAACATACACAGTCATATTCCCCATAAGTGCACCCTAATGGACGACCACTGGAATAATCATTGGAATCATAATCCCAATCTAATTTTGGTTCAGCCATTTTTAATGTCATGTGAGTGGTAGAGATAAATTGATGCCACGGGGAACCTATGGTTTGATTCACCGCAAACATTTATTTCCCAATCATTCTCTTCTAGTTATAGGTTAGGGAAATAGGTGTCAAGGAGGCTGGTAAGAACTATATTGGTGCATTTTACAGATCTTCCAATAATGAATGTACTTGTGCATGGTACATTCAAAAGCATGTATGCAATCATACCGCTCCCTTGTTCCCATCAATCATGGTTCATTTGAACATTGAGAAGATGTGTTGAATCAACATAAACATCATAGGGCAGACAATCTGCAGAATACAACTCTAGTGGCAATTCATTCATGATGGCTCTACAAGTTTTTTCATTTTCTTCTAATGCACAAAGAGTATATACTTTCAAATCTTGTTCGATACAGAGAAGAGAATTTTCAATCTACAATATATATAATTAGGGTATGTTAACTATATAAAAGATACTGTAGAAAAAAATTAACTAATTAACTCATATTCAAGATGTAAGACATCTTTCAATTTCAATCTATTTTTGGTATTTTATTATCTCATTGTAGAGGGAGCAAAGGTTCAAATAAATACCAAATGAGACAAAAGAGGAAGTTGGTTGCAATAAGAGATTGAATATTTGCAAATAGTTGTGGCTGATTTCTCCTAAGGTTGGGTTGAATGGTGAATTTAGTCAAATTCTAAAAAATATTATCAATGCCTTTAAAACCTTTTATCAATGCTTTAATAAATTAACATAATTTTCAAATCATGTTATGAGAAGCTTCTGCATTCATCTTCAAGACAATCCAGCTATAAAATATAGAAAAAAAATCAAGCAAAGAAGATTGTTATAAGATTGTCTTCCTAAAATAGTTGTTAAATATACCTTTGTGTTTCCAAATTGAGGTAAAAGAATCAACTTTCCCATTAAAGGCTCCATTTATATGCCTCTACCAATTAGCATAGTGTGTAGTCATCTATTATAACAAAATCAATGTTGAACATAAACGTACTACAAGACATTAAAAAGTGTTTCAATGTTCTTGGAACAAATGTTCAAAGTTTACAAAAAATAGATTTATTTAGACATTTTTTACCATGACAAAGAAGAATCATTCTCCTATACCAAACCTGGTATTAAAATATATGAACCATAGATAACTTAATGACACACGGAGTTTATACTGATATCTAGGAACCAAAAAGGTTTCTCCTTGATTTAGCATCTTCCTTTGATAATGATGCATGCAAGTAAAAAAGAAAATTATTCTTTCTTTGGTGTCCTTATTATCAACATCAAAGTATGCATACTTAGCACCTTGCATAAGAATGGGACCAAGAATCAACATGTGCTTTTAGTCTTTAGTTAGTGTGAAGATTGATTTAGTCTTCATTTATTGGAGAAGGGCATTTCTTGTGTGAATCATGATGATGCTTTTCTTGGTAACTAAGTTAGAGAGTGTGATTCATGTTGTTCCTTGTGATGTACTATTTTATATTTTTAATCCATATATTCATGGCAACTATTTATCTTTTTCTCCTTTTGTTTTATATATGATTTCAATTCAATTACCTCTACTTTTTTAAAATTGAGATTTAATTCTACCTTCACAAGATCCTCAGAAATATTAAACACTTTATGTGTCAAACGTACCTATTTCTATACTCCTTGGCCTTGGAAACCATCTTCTTTTGTAGGATTTGTTGGAAAATGATAACTCTGAAGGTCCTCCCTCATGTTTTTGGTGTGAGTGTGATGAAGGGAACTTATGTAAAGGCTTTTCCCTTTGTATATTTATGTAAAAAAATGACTTTTATATAAATAATGTGTTTATGTTTTGTACTTTATAAAGCGGGTCACTTTAAGTGATGTATTTAATAATTAATGTATTTAATTATTAAAAGTGAGTTTTAATGATGACCCTTGATTTTGTAACTTAGATCTCAACCCTTAATTAGGGTAGTTAGGGAAGGTAGTTACAAATTTGAAGTATAAGACAGAAGAGAAAGGACATTGAAGGACACACTCACTATGAAAGAGGAAGAAGAAGAATGTGAAGGACAAAGAAGAGACACCCTAGCAAAAGTGGCACGAATTCCAAGTGAAGGACATTAGCAAGGTTTCCTAGGCAATGTGTAGAGATCGTACAACAATATCAGTGCATTAATTGTAGTGACATGTGTGGGCATGAATCTCAAGAAAGTGAAAACAACATTAATTGCAAATTGTACCATCTATACAACATTTATTATAGACATGTGAGGGTATGAATTTCAAGGCTGAAAGTACAGTTATGTATAGCATGTGTGGACAGTCGTACAGTTGATAGTTGACATGATTTTCGAGGTAGATTGTTGGTGAAATTAATGTTTGGAATTTTGTCAGTGAGGGTTAAAGGAAAAATTCAATGTATAGAAGTTTTTCCTGAGTATTCTTCTTTAATGAGAAATTTCTTCTTTAGGGTTTTCAACAAGTTGGGGTTTTTCCTGGTCATTTGACAAAAACATCTGTGTACAATGTGTTTTCTTCATCTTCAGTGGTTTAGAGGTGTCTTTGGATTTGTGGTTTTAATTTCAAAGTTTATGATCAATTTTTAACTAAATCCCTAGATATTCAAAGTGATTGACATAATGCATGTGTGAGAAGTTTTATGCTTATGCCATTTTTTCCTTCAAGGTATCAAAGCGATACTGAAGTAGAAAGCAAGCTTTTGTTTCACAGGAAAGAAGTACATAAGAAGTGGCATGGTATTGTTCATGTTATTGTTATTGTAAGTTGTTTTCCAATTATGAGCATATTGTTTGAGGATAGGTTGGCTGGGGTATCCAACTATATCCCATGGAAAGTAAGAATCACTGTCATATTTAAAGAGTGGAAAATTTGGAGTTTTCCAAACGCTAATATGACTAAACCAACAGATAAGGATGAGCTTGAAGAGTTTAAAGCTCTTGAATCCAAAGCCCAAGGAGTATTATTGGATGGAGTAAAAGACCATCTCATTCCCCATTTAACATAAAAGAAAACAACTAAATACATGTGGGATACCTTGAATCAATTGTTTGAAGACAAGAACGAGAACCAAAAAATGGCATTGAAAGACAAGCTACACAATGTTAAAACGATTAAGGATGAGGTTGTATCCTCCTACCTGACTCATGTGGCATAAGTCAAGGATGAGTTAGAAACTGTAGGAGAGATTGTTCCTTATTCAGAGTTGGTCAAAATAACCCTAAAGGGATTCACCAGGAAGTGAGACATCTTTGTAAAGTGAATTATAGGTAGAGAAAAGCTTCCCAATTGGTCCAAATTGTGGGATGAATCCACTCGGGAGGAGATCCAGGAGGGGTCTCAAGGTGCAGGTCAGTGAGGAAGTGGATCAGAATGTGGCACTTACAACAAAGGTAAATAAAAATAAGAAATAAATGAGTAAGGTCAAGTGTTATCAATATGCTTAGATTGGACACTATGCCTCAAAGTGTCCTAAGAAGAAGAAAGGGAAGATAGAGAAAGATTCGACAATGACTGCAGTAGTAGAAGACTTTGTAACCAATTTCAAGAAGGAATTTTCTCTGGTCTCTATTGAATCTAATGTAGGAAGTTCCTCCTTTGAGCATGTATGGATTGTTGACAGTGGGTCAACCAGACACATGACCGGAGTCTATGATGCCTTTCAGATTATTATGGAGATGGCACCAAGACACTATGTTCATATGGATATCGATAGTCCATAGGTAGTGATATGAGGGGTTGGAATAGTCAAGTTCCAACAAGACCTTCGTGAGGTATTGGAATACGCGAGGTTCTCTTTGTTCATGGGATGAGAGTTAGCAAACTCTCAGTGGCATCCTTTAAGAATGAGGGTTATGGGATGATGGTGAGATCTGGTCATATTTTCCTGTATCAAAGAGATAAGATAGTTGGTACTACCTTTTCGATAGGTGATCGTAGGGTCAGGTTATATGTTTTGAGAGGGAATGTTGTACATTCAAGCAAATGTGGGTGGTTGTCAGAGTCAAAGGCTGTGGTAGGAGATGCACTTGATCGCCATGTGATTTACATTTATTTTGATGAGGAGAGTAGTTCTCTTTGGAGCACTGGAAGAAGACTCAAGCAGTCTAGTGGTGGTGGTGATCAACAGGTGGATGAGGCTTAGGTTGAGTCTCAAGCTTCATAGTTTCAGTATGGAGTTGGGCACTTGTATCTAAGAGGGATTCCAAAGCAGGAAGGAGCTGCATCAAGAGTCAGAAGTGGAGATTTAGATGGTGCCTTGAAGCTTCCTCCTTAGGAGGGAGTGATGGAAAATGATAACTCTGAAGGTCCTCACTCATGTTTTTGGTGTGAGTGTGATGAGGAGGACTTATGTAAAGGATTTGTCCGTTGTATATTTATGTAAAAAATGTTACTTTTTATATAAATAAAGTGTGTATGTTTAGTACTTTATAAAGTGGGCCACTTTAAGTGATTTATTTAATTATTAAAAGTGAGTTTTAATGACGGCCCTTAATTTTGTAACTTAGATATTGACCCTTGATTAGGGTAGTTAGGGAAGGTAGTTACAAATTTGAAGCATAAGAGAAAGAGAAAAGACATTGAAGGACACACTCACCATCAGAGAGGAATAAGAAGAATGTGAAGGAGAAAGAAGAGATACCCTAACAAAGGTGGCATGAATTCCAAGAGAAGGATGGCATTGCGGTTCCCTACGCAACCTGCAAAGATTGTATAGTAGTACAAACACATTAATTACAATCACACGTGTGAGCACAAATCCCAAGAAAAAGACAACAACATTAATTGTATGTTGTACCATCTGTACAACATTTATTGCCGACACGTAAGGGCATGAATTTTGAGGCTGAAAGCACATTAGAAAGTACAGTTCCATACAGCACATGTGGAAAATCGTACAATTGCTAATTGGCACAATTTTCATGGTAGAGGGATGTTGAAATTAATGTTTGGAATTTTTTCAGTGAGGGTTGAAGGAAAAAATTAGTGTATTGGAGTTTTTACCGAGTATTCTTCTTTAATGAGAAATTTATTCTTTGGGGTTTTCCTCAAGTTGGGGCTTTGCTCAGTAATTGAACAAAACATCTTTGTACAGTGTGTTTGCTTCATCTTCACTGGTTTAGAAAGGTCTTTGGATTTTGTGGTTTTAATTTTAAATTTTATTAGCAATTTTTAATTAGAACCCTAAATAGTCAAAGTGTTTGACATAATGCATGTGTGAAATTTTTTTTGCTTATGCCATTTTTTTCTTCAATCTCTACTGCTAGAGTAAGCAATTGTTGAGTAAGGTTTCCTGATGCCTTTGCTTCCTTTTCCTATTTTAATTTATCAATTACATGACCCGACTTAATTCTCATCTCCTTGTCACCCACATCCCTATATTGCAAGGAAGAGCATGCTCTCCTTCTTATTCATTAACTCAATTATTTTATTATAATAATAGATATGAGTCCCTTCTCATGACCCCGACTCATAAATTGCAAGAAGATGCATGTGTATGACTTCTAGTTCATCACCTTAAGGTGAACTAAGACTGTGAGAAAGGGCATGACAATGGTCTTTTTAATAGTGAAGACATTTCCAATATCGTTAGAAAGAGACCAAGGTAGATTATCTTTCTCCTCATCGTCGTATCAGAGAAATTGTGAGAAACAAAATGTTGAATATAATTTTTATTAAGTCAGTAAAGTACGAAGAAAATGATAATATCATGGAAACAACATTTACCAATGTGGAAATTTTGTGTTCGTAAAGATGTTTTTTTGTTGTTTGAAACTCCTACAAAAGTAGAAGCATTAGTGTGCCCCTACAAGTGAGACAAAGGGGGAAATATGCAACTTTTAATGCCTAAATTTGGAGGAAGGGCATGTGCTCCATCTCATCATTACATGAATTCCTCCTTGTAAGAAAGGTAAAGGGATCATCTTCATCATCATCTGAATGTCTACATTTCGAGAAATGGAATGTGTCATTTCTCATCTTCATAGACATGGATAGATGGTGAATCATATGAAATGTGATTCTTGTTATTATCACCTCAATTCCTATATTATTAGAATTGAAATGTCATTTTTATCCTCATCAAATTATCACATTGTTCAAGAGGTTGTGTGATCCTATTCCTCGTCACCTTGATTCTCCACCACCTCATCACCAAACACCTAGACTTTAAAATATGGCAAATGATTTTCTGAATCATAACCCTAATTTCTTGATTGTGAGAAAGGGTATGTATGCCTTCTCCTCTTCACTGTAAGTGTTACATTGTCAAAAATAGAACATAATACATACATGTGATCCATAAGACAAAGGGAATATACTCAAAACAACATTGTATTAATGTTGTTTTTTAACCCCAAATGTGTTAGTATATATAACACTCTCGCAAGGCTAAGCTCGGAGTATAATTTGGATGTCTAACTCCAAAGTGATAATCTAATGTCATTGTTGGTGTTATCCAATTGGATCAAATATCCCTTTGTTCATTATATGATCCAGATGGAGATCGGTGGCCACCCACCTATTCCACTGGCTTAAAACAATTGTCCATTGTGGCAGTTTCCTAGTTGTTTTTCTACACTTTTTCGGGTCCTAAACTTCCAGGGTCGTTTTGAGGCCCTAAACGACGTTTTTTTGGAGATTCAGGGCCAAATGGTTGCCATCAACATGCATTTGGTTGACTGAAAGTTGTAAAGCTTAGATAGACCTTTCCAACGAGCTATCGAACGCCCAAATCAGAAATCGTATGCAAAAGTTATGACCTTGGGAAGTTGATTGTTCAACTTACCACCGTGGGGCCGCAAACTTTATGACGGTTCATCTTCTAGGGTTAGTTTTTAGACTTTTGGGGTTCTCACCTCATTATTATTATAAATAGGCCCCTTTGGCCTCATTGTGTATTCATCTTGGAACAAATGAGCGTAGTAGCCACATCTCTTCTCAGAGATAGCTACCACCATTCTAGCAATTGTATTACAGTCTGTTCTATTTCCGCCATTTAATAGAATATGTGTTTACTGTATCTTTGTTATCTTTGCAAAATGTCTGTTATTATGATTCTATATATGTTCTTTCATTTCGTTCACGCATAATTCCGGATCATTATATCTTCTCACAACTTAATGTTGGTGTAGGGGTCACAAGCTAGTGATTACTATGTTCCCTCCACCATATAACCCTCAAGGCATGCTCTTTGTCTAACCAAAGCCTTCAAACATTTCAAGTGCCTCTCAACCATTCACATTGACCTTGTGTGTATAGGTCCACAGAATTCAATCTCCTCAACTTGTGTATGAGGTGGTGTTCTTGTGCATTTAAAAATGTTGAAGGTAGATACTTCTACATTTCACACATTAGACAAGGAATTTCTCTCCTCCATTACTTTATATCTTCTTTATGGATTTTTTTAGATACAAACCATCTAAAAGTGATGCAGGCAAATCACAAGATTTAACGAAAATAAATAATATAGTACATAACAAGTAAAACAAATTTTAAATATAAGTTCTACAACGAATTGAATAAACATTTTATGCATGCAAAATATTGCTAATTACCTCATGTATTTTCCAATATCATATATAACTTGTTTGACATTGTTGTCAAAGTTTTCTAGGAGAGATATAGGTAGAACATATTGTAACAATAAAATCGTTTCATTATTTTTTCCATACTTAGACTAAAAACACCAACAACATGCAGCTTACAAATATAGCAATATAATGCCAGTGTAATTACCTTAATGAAGGTATTCCAATCATGTGTTTTTACCCCCCCCCCACCAAATTCACCTTTCTTTGTTAAGATACTATTTATGTTTAAACAAAACCTTGTGGGAAATTTAAATTTTCGTATGACTTCTTTTACAACATTGCTTTACTGCTCTGTTAATAACCATGGAAGGGAGCTTATATTAATTTGGTCTCCATCGTTATTTAATTGAATGGAATCTTTCGATGCATGATTTCCTTCCTGAATGTCACTACAAATTTTGACATTTTTTATTTGTCACTCCTTCCATCTAATATTCTCCATAATGTTCCAGTTACATTCTTTTTGATATGTATTGTATCAAACAAATGAACAATTTGTAGGTGCTCATAGTAGGGAATCCTATTGAATTGTTTGGGATAACTTTTCATTCCTTGTGAGATCCCATTAATGCCTTGATTGTGACCTTCATGAAGCATAGTTAAGAAATTACAACAATCATTGTTAATCGCAGTAAACAAAATACTATAAAAAAATAAATTCCAAACTTTTCATATATGATGATAGATAGACAATTTGGTTTTTACCTTGACGATTTCTATTATATTGCAACTTCCATAGGTGATGTGTCGTTCTTCATGGTTTTAATGCAATCTCTTCTTTCCCATTTAAAATATGTTTTTCAGTAGTTTGATAGCTATGATTCTTAGAGAGGAAGTGTCGATCTCATCAAACACCTCCTTTCCTAAACTTTTGAACAAAGAGATTTCATCTTAGGACCACAAAATAGAAATTTTTCCCTTTATTTGAAGACCAGTAAGAGATGGATTAACTATGTCAATTTTAATTATATATAATAAATGGATTATTTAAAAAACATGCATGATATCAACAACTTCATAAAATCAAATGCTATTAAAGTCCAGTGTAGCGTTATAACATACCGCAAAAATGGGTTAGCCCTGGGGCATCATGAATTGTCTATACAAGCATTGCATGGAATTGAAATTGCCTTTGTTGTATTGGTCTAGAGACATCATACATAGTGATATTATTCCATAGCTTTAGTTGCTCATCGATAAGAGGCTTAGTATAGACATTCGTATATTTAACGTGGTACTTACCTAATTGATTTTAATATATACAGTACATGATAATTACAATCATTTTAAATATATAAATATATATGAGTAAATGAAAAAATATAAGACATTATGCAACAAATAAAACACATGAGATGCTATTGTGTTAAAAAAAAGTGTGGTAAACAAATTCTTGGAACAATCATTACCAACATTATGTGCTCCCTCTTTATTGACATCCATGGAGGAATGTTATTGTTAATAACAAAAACATGCCACACTGAGTAAATAGATTTCATCTCTGCAAATGGATTGACATCGTTCGCTTCCAATGAAAGCCTAACATTATGAGTTTCTTCTTTAAAGTGTGACCATTTTTCCTCCATATCTCTAAATGCAAAACCATATGCAGGCATTTAAATAATGTCATCTTCACTTCTATTCCATGTATGGTAATCCATAAATTGTGTTATTCTTTCGCACCTAAACAGTCGTTGCAAACATGGAATAATGGGAATATAATGAAGAACCTTGTGATGCACCTTTTTCTTACTTGATTTGTTCCATATCTACTACTATGGCATTCTAGGCATTCTATTTCAAACTCATACTATTATTTATAATATGATCATTAGGACATGCATCAATTGCTTGATACTCCAATCCAATATGTTTCATGATGGTCAATAAATCTTGGTACGTTCGAGGTAAAATATTGACGGCGGTAACATAAATTCAACTATCATGCTAAAAAAAATGGTTAATAAAAAGAAATGTTAATGGTACATATTTCATCATTATTAATTTTACTAATGAACTAACAATAAAAATAGAGGAAAAAATATAACCTTTATCATCATGTATATGTGATGAAATATATTACATACCTCAACATCCGTGTGACCGATGTGCTTGAAAATCCATTCTTAACCTTCAAGTTCACTATCAACAATATTGAAAAGAGAAGAGTTGTGTTGGAGCCTTCATAAAGGGGTTCACATGCCTTGTCAAGTATAGGTAAATCATGAACATCATCAAAGTCGTCATTTTGATCATCGTCCATTCTAGCATTAAATGTGTCATGGATCAATGTATTTGTACCATCATCTTCAATTGTGTTATTAGCATGATCATCTTCTTCCATATGATCATTAACTTGATCTTCAATATTCACTCCATGTTCCTCTAGCGCTTGTCCAACCACATTCTCTGAGAGATCTTCCCTAGGGGGCTTTCTTTTATAATTACAAACCATCAAGTCATATTAGTGTATATAAAACAAATATTAAAATGATACATATGTCTAAAAAAATAATCAATATAAAGACATATAATGAGCAACTTAACAATGGACGATATTCATGCACCCCTTCAATGCGCCCATGCTCCCTAGAATTCCTTTTAGATGATGTGATTTTTATTCTTCTCATCTTAAATCCCCTGCATTTACTGCAAGGACAATAACATTTCCCATCACCCTTCCTATTCACATCAACCCACAATCTAGCAAGTAATTCTCCATTTTCTTCTAGAGTAATATTATGTGACATTTTCCTTTACCAAGCTTGAGTGATGATTATTGATGTTAACAAATCAAGCTCCACACTTCAACTATTTGTAATGATAATAAAAAATCATATATTTTTGGTTTTTTTCCCGAAAAAATGTCCTTATAACCTCTGCAAAATGTCATTAGTATATAAAAAATGTAGGTGAGTTTTCGTCAATAGGGCAATGGACAAATTATAATAATTATAATATCATTTGTAATAGTTGGATCACCAACATATATTTTTTTTTACCATCTAAAATCCAACTGAAATTTAATATATGTCGAATATCTTACGATTATCGGGGGGCAAATTTTTAAAAAATGAAGAATATCTGATGATAGAACCATTTTTTGGTTATTGTTGGAGCATGTCATCGGAGTTTGGGTTCAAATGTATGTGTGATGGATCCTCTTCTTCATCAGTCTCCTTAATATGGACTTTCCAACAATAGATAGGTTTGTTCAACCGTGCCAACTCATGGTGGTAAGCACAAACTTTCCTCTGCGTCGCATCCTATTATGGTCTTTCTCCAAATCTAAAATGTTTCATGTGATGGAGAACTTTGGTGAGGTTAGGATCTCTAGTACTAAACCAAAATGTGGTTATAAATTTGGTAGACATTTTTTCCCAATTCTTAGTCTACCTTCTTCTTTCTTGCTGAACATTCTAGTTGCACAGTATGAAATCCAACAACTGGAAGAATCAGTGCACCCATTGACTATATGATACACTCTTCATCTCCCATCTCTATTGACCAAAGTTAAGGTGTTCAATGGGGTCCTAGGTTCCTTTGAATTTTCTGAGAAGATCCAAGTTTGTAGCAGATTGCAACCTCGCCATGATACATCTTCGACAACTTCCCAGTTGTCAACTTTTCTCTATGCATCTTCCACCAATGTGTAGGCGTTCCTCGAGTGATGGAATCCATTGCTTCAACCCATTGGTCATCTAGAACTCAGGCTTGTGTTTTTTTGAGGGAAGTATCCACTTTCTCCATTCCATCTAACACTGTGGATCATGCAGATTAGACCCAATCCAGTGCATAGACTTTGTAATGCGTGCACACCTCCTTGTTTGATACTTTATAGAGTTGGTTTTGCCAATAATCCATTGCATTCTATGAATTGGTATCAAAAAAACGTACAATTCACCAATTGATCTCTCCATCCACAGTGGATTTTATGTAATCCTCTCTCTCAGTAGTAACATTATATATATTCTCTATCTCCACGATGTTGATGTTATCCTAAACTAGCTATATATATATCCCCTTCCATGGAATCTAGAGGAGCCACCAAGCGCAGTTCCTCCGATTTGAAGGACATGCATCTTTTCGTTAGGTTCATAATAATGTTATTATCAAATTCCCATTCAATTACCAACATAGTTGGGTAGGGTTCAACATCCTCTAATATCTCAATTACCTCAAATTCCACCACTATATTTACACCATCAATAGTGACTTCCACATCGGTTAAACTTCCGATGGGGAATACTTTGGTTAGCTAGCTTGAGTTGTATGGAAGACCATACCAGATTTGGATTCCCCATCAACTCCCAGGTTTTATTAGGAAGAATGTTCATGTCTTCCCCCAAGTCAAGCATTACATCTCTCAATTAAAATCCCCCCATCTTAAGAGAAAACATGCTCCTTTTGTATTCTTCTTTTCTTGCCTACTTTGCATGCATTCTTTTCGATAAATATCATAGAGATAAGTTCTTTGAATTCATTAGGAATTAGTATCTTTGCAAGCGTGTTTTTTACTTTATTAACAACATGAGGATCATTCAAGATATTCACGCAACTTTGCAGAAATGTACATACTGGGTCTTCCTGGTGACTCTTGTACGTCTTTCTGGGTTTTTTTTCTTTGTGTTGTGTGGCCCCACACTGCATTGTCTGCCTTATTTCCTCATTACACATACTAAAGTTAGTAGTTCTTCATCACATAGTCTTCTTCTATGATATTCTTCCTCATGCAGTCTACGTAGTTGATCTTCTCCGTGCAACTTGTCTTGGTGTAGGTCTTCCTCCCACAAGGTAGCCTCCTTGATCGCTCTTTGTGCCTCGAGCAGGATTTGTAGCTAGTCTTTTGCTTCAAACTTAGGTAGGTTTTGTGCAACTTTATTTATCTTCAGCTATGTTGGTGTTTCAATAATGCATTATCCAATAAGATCTTCACTTGTCCGAGCACCTCCTCAAGTCACTATGTTTTGTTGCGCTGGATCCTTTCCATTATTCTCCTTCCTTGGTTTATTGTTCACCATATTACAATTACCTTTATTGAATTCTCACTTATTGAGCAGGTCTAGGAAATCCTCTATTGCATGTTTCCACTATGATAGTATGCACACATCGCGTGAGGCTTTGTACAACATCTTTCCAAATGACCTGGATCCCCACAATTAAAGAAAATTACTTGTGTTCCTCTGCCACCATAGCCTCTTCCATGGCCTCGGAACCCACAACACATTGCTCCCTGCTATCCTGGAATATTAGGTCCTCAATTTTCTTCTGTTCCTTGAAGCCGATAGGAATATGCTATACTGTCCTTCATCAATTGCAGAGCGTAAAAATTGTTCACGCCATATGTGACTGACTTGTATAACTCACAAAATGGTGCATGTGCAGAGCTCAAATATTCTACAATGTTGGTTAGCTGGTAGGTGCATGTCCCTGTGTACGACATATCACACACCACACATACTTAAGTGCTGCAGGAAAAGAACTAGGTGCATCAGCACCCATATAGTTATTCAACATTAGACACTCATTGTTGTGGTGGACTTTCGTCCTATAGAATATACACCACACACTTTCTCTCACTTCCTTACTAGTAGAAGATTGTTGCATTTACACAGTCAGCGCAATGATATGTGTCTAAACATGCACCATTCCTGGTGACGCTTCACCTCCTATAGTCGATTCCAATATGATTGTGATTTCGAGGGCATCTGATTGAGTACCCACCTTCTATTGTGTAAATGGAACTTTGATATGTGGAAGTTGTAAGCTATAAAATTGTGTAGAGAAGCAAAGCATACAAATTATTTTAAGCAAAATATAGATTACACCACAACATTCACACATAAAACACAAAGATTTACCCTAGAAACCATTAACCAGGAAAACCAACAAACCTTGGAGGCACACCTCCTATTTTCTCATTATCACTATGAATCACTCATAATACAACATAGGCATTTTGCAACATCTAATACCCTAATCCTTAAACCTAAATTATAAATAAACCCTAATCCCTTAACCGAGATTAAATTACATATTTTTAGAAAATTCCCATAAATAGCTGAAAACAACCCAAAATTTTTGGCTCGTTGAGCTCATGTCGGAAATGACCCAAACGATCGTTTCCAAACGGAAACAACCCTAACAGTCATTTCCATTATTTGCTTTGTTGAAGGAGGAGGGCATCGACACGCCACCCACCCCGTACCCCCCCAAGACAACACTACGCTAATAGGCACACCCCCCCCCCCCTTCCCCTCCTCCACACACATGCAAAGAATATAACATATACCCAAAATTATCCCACTTGTTGTTTTCTTTGCATAACAATGAGTCATTTACTCATAAAGTCACATGTTCAGGGCATCAATGCCCATAGATTCTCTCCACCAAGAGAACTTTTCTATATTGGCAGACTTTGTTAATGAGTCTGTGATATTCTTCAAGGTGTCAACATTTTCCAACAATTGCTCTTTTTTCTTCAACCATATATCTCACAAAGTGATCTTACACATCAATATGCTTTGTCTTAGCATGATAAGCAAGGTTCTTTGCAAGGAAGATTGCACTTTGACTATCACAATCTAACCGTATAGCTTTTTGTAAAAACCCAATACCTTAACACAATCTCTGCAATCATACAACTTATTTGCTTGCATGAGTGGCTTCCATATATTCAACTTATATAGTTGAGAGTGCAACTACCGCCTGTCTCTTTCTCATCCAGCCAATAGCTCCTTCGAATAGGTTAAACACATACCCACTTGTAAATATTATGCGATCATGATCTCTAGCCCGGTCTACATCAACAAATCCATTTACATTTATTACTTTGTCTAGTTTAGGTCTTCCTTGGTAGCAGATTGCATAATATGTGGTGCCACACAAATATATGAATACTCTATTTATTGTTGTCCAATAATCTTTCCCTGGTTTTGACATATATATGCTAAAAAATCCCACTACATGAGCAATGTCTAGTCTGGTATAGACCATTGCATGCATCAAACTTCCAACTGCACTGGCATATGGAACTCATGACATATCTTCTTCTTCTTCCCGTGTCTCGGGATATTGATCTACATATAACTTTACACCTACAGGAATAGGAGCCCTGACCGACTTACTTTCCTGTATGTTAAATATTTGTAGTACTGTCTCAACATATTTTCTTTGATTGAACTAGATCTTCTTGTTTGCACAATCTCTTCTTATCTCCATTACTAGAAAGAAGTTTGTAGCAGTGAGATCCTTCATGTCAAATTTGGAGGACAATTGAGACTTCACCTCCTTTATAACATCTTTGTTGTTTCCAATCAACGACATGTCATAAAACTATGTTAATGAAGTGATCGCCAATTTGTTTGGAGTATACACAATGATCATATTTGCTTCTCACAAACCCCAATCCAAGTACATTTGTGTCAAAATTTTGGTACCACATCCTTGGAGTTTTCATTAGACCATAAAGGGACTTCTTTAGTTTACATACTAGCTCTTTCTTTCCATTTATTGTGAACCCTTTTGGTTGCTTCATGTAGTTTTCTTCTTCTAGATCCCCATGTAAGAACGTTGTCTTCACATCCATCTCCTCTACTTCAAGATCAAAATAAACCGCAATAGAAAGAAGAAATCTAATAGAAGTTCATTTTTCAACTAGAGAAAGTATTTCACCAAAATCAATTCCCTCTACCCGAGAACATCCCTTTGCTATCAAGCAAGATTTGTACATATCAACTTTACCTTTTGCATTCAACTTCTTTTTAAACAATCATTTTCCGCCAACTACTTTTCTTCCATATGGTAACTGGACTAGATCCCAATATTCATTTTTGTCCAAGACATCCATTTCTTCAATCGTGGCCTTCTTCTAGAGATCACTACCCTCTTAATCAATGTCTTCCTTTGTATTTCTAGGATCATCATCAGTAATAGATAAAGCAAAACTAGAACAAAAATCAAGAGGGGAATACCTTTCTGGTTGCCTTCTTTCTCGAGATGATCTCCTCAAAATTAGGGTATGAGGTCCTTCTTCTTCTTCTGATTTAGCTTCTTCGGTTGAGTCACATTCTTCATCTTCTAACTCAAACTCTATTGTCTTTGTTTCCTTTTCCATTGGAGTCCCTTCCTGTCTCGGGACTTCTTTGACCTCTCCAAACACAACATCTCAACAATAGACTGTCTTCTTAGTTACAGGATTCCAAATCTTATAACCTTTCATGCCATCTTTATAGCCAATAAAGATACATTTTTCAGCTTTGTTATCCAACTTGCTCTTTTTCTCCTTTGGAACACATACAAAAGCATCACAACCAAAAAATTTAGGTGCTTAATAAATGGTTTCTACCAGTCCATACCTCTTGTGGAGTTTTGTCAAACAATATTGAAGTGGGTGATCTATTTACCAAGTAACATGGTGTCTCCGCTGCCTCTACCTAGAATTCTTGTCCTATCTTGACACTGCTTAACATACTCCTTGCCTTTTCCATCAACATCCTATTCATCCTCTCAGAAGCTCCATTCTTTTGAGGTGTGTATGGAGTAGTCTAGTTCTACTTGGATATAGCACACTTCTTACACAATTCCTCGAATTCATTCCCACATAAATCTCCTCCATTATCTATCCTCAACACCTTTATTTTATTTTCTAACTGATTCTCTACAAGAGCCTTAAATTCTTTAAGCTAAGCAAATGCTTCATATTTATTCTGAAGGAAATAAATCCATGTGTTCCTTGAGAAATCATCTATAAATGAAACATAATACATAGATCTACCTAATGATGGAACAAGCATGGGTCCAAACACATCGCTATGTATTAACTCTAAAATTCCCTTTGCTCTTGTAGCTCCGGATGCAAATCTTACTCGATTCTATTGTCTATATATGCAATGTTCACAGAAATCAAAATCCAGAGTGCAATCAGTCATATCTTCAACCATACCTTTACCTTGTAATGCTCGAAGGCCCTTTTCTCCAATATGCCCCAATCTTTGACACCATAACATTACCTTTCCTCCTAATGCAATTGAGGATCCATAATCTTTACCTCCTTCCTCAGGCACAACAAAACTATTACATTCATTAATGATGGTGCTTCTCAATAATTTGTACATAGTTCCATACCAAACTCCCCTCATCAATACCATTGATCCTCCAACCATTTTGCAACCACCATATCCACGCACAATCTTTACACCTGCAACATTAATCTTTCCAACATATATCAAGTTTCTCACTAGATTTGGAATATGTAGAACTCAAGGGAGAGTTCTAATCCTTCCATCCTTGAGTTTCAACTTGAGTCTACCACATCCAATGATATTGGCTAGTGAATCATCTCCCGAGTACACATCTCCTCCAATGTAATTTTCATATTCACAAAACCACTCTCTATGAGGGGTCATATGACATGATGCACCTGAATCAATCAACCATATATCACGTTCATAATTATTACCTATTGAATCTAGGTACACATCCCCTCATTCTTTTGAGGATATCTTCGTCTCAGTGGAAGGAGTATCCTCGGATCCCTTTTCCTTCTCAAAATTCTTAGATCTACAATCCTTTTCTTAGACCTGTAATGAACCATTCACAATGTTTCACATCTAGGATCTAGAAGCTTAGTCGGTTCAACAAAATCTTGAATCATTGGTCATAGTCCCAAATGGACTTGCCAACTTTATGCTTGATCTCAATAATGTACTGAGACTCAAAATTCAACTTCTAGAATTCCTTTAGAATGTCCATTTTTATTGTCGTTAATGGTATGTCCTGGCATGCGGTGACAGTTGTATTATACTTCATGTACCGAGTCAGATCTCTGTCTATGAATGTGGTCTCCAATTGTGCATCTTGGAAGCCTTAGATGTGATGTTATTCATAGACCATATCATCTTTTCTTGTCTCATAAAAGGCATGAAATATTAAGGTGGAAACTAATGTGGCCTCCATACTTTGAGGTGTAAGAAAACTGGTCCTTGTATTTGAAACTGGTGGATTACCGCTACTTCTTGGACTCCACATAACTAGAGTAATCTCTTGGATGGGACTAGCTTCTATTCTTCTTGCTTATGCTTTAGGAATTGCTTCTCACACAAACTCAAATGCTAATTGATCTTCTTAATTAGACAAAAATCATCGGAGGGTTGGGATGAAGCATGGGTCATTTCTTGGCAATACCAAATTGAGGGGAGTTCAAACTGACTACACATTCTCTTTCACAACCATGCAAGTGCCTCCATTAGTCTGTACTTCCTCTTCTTGCACATCTTCTTGATTTTTTCTTTCTCTCGACCTTAGGGTTATGATATCATTATTCTCATAAGATCTCTCACTTTATTCCATTTTGTGCCTCTTGGGAGGTTTCTCATCTTTTGAGCACTCTTCTTGCCTAGACTCTACACACCCTTCTAGCATAGAGAAACCTTCTTTACAATCTTGTTTCGTAGACCCATATTTGTCATTCTTCTTTCCTATCCTATCTACGTTATCTTTTCCCATCACCTGTTTTTCTTATTTCTTTATCCCGACTGCTTGCTTCATCTCAACCCTTCTTTCATGTCATTTTTCCCTATGGAGTTGTTGCTCTTCTGGATCCATTAATGTGCCCAGCTATTCCCCCACTTCTTCACATCCCACCCTTGTAGTACGAGACTTACGCTGCCATACTATCTGAATTCATTGTCATTAGCATCTTATCAACAAACAACATATTCAACCACAAGGGTATATGCTCCAAGAACCTCTTTCTTGGGACCTCTTCAAAATTTTCTTCTGTGCGACTATATGATTCATTGCATCCTATAGCAAATTTATAATATATCCTTCTTTCACGTGCAAGAACCAAACATCAATAACTATAAACCAGATATTATCTAGATTTCTCAACTCTTCTATCTTTTCCTCCGTCCATACTATTGGATAAGTTGCGTTCCAAGTACTATTTACCTTCGACTTCCTCTTAGTCCATTCATATATCAAAATAGGGAGCTCACAAAATAAAATCTCATGAAATTCTAAGTAAATGTAGCTCTCTTTCCAATCCTTGGAGAGATCTTGAGTCCTCCAGTCTATATCTATGTGAACTTGCCCTCCTTTATTTCCAACCATTCTTCAATCTCAACTTTGGTAGGATTCCACCTCATAACTTCATCCTCCCTTCACAATCCCCATTAGGTCCCAAAAACAGAACCATTGTCAACTGCAGTCTGCCAAACCCAAGGTTCAACTTATATGACCAACAAAAACCCCACATGCACCGAAATTTTCAATACTCTATAAGTAGATAAAGGTCTCACCCAAGATGTGTGCATAAAATTATACAAAGACCTGAATCAGGGTTGTGTATGAATGAATGGGTTCTTTCTACTCAGCATACTAGCAAGTATTTACTCAGATGCATAAGGATCATTATCCTGCTAACATTCATTAATTGAAATACTAAACCTTCATCATCATTCCAAACATAAACATAGTGCACAAGACACATATGTGACAACAACTTCATTACATTATTGGCAAAACTTTGGTACATCCCCTTGCGTACAACTTCAACTCAACAACTTAACACAACATACAGTTGCATACACATTATTGATTACAACCATTAAAACTATCAGACTGGCTAAATAGCTAGAACATAACTTAGAACTTGTTCGCCGCCCCAACCCTTTACGAAATAGGCCTTATATAGGCTGGAGTACAACACTGCAAAACTGTTGTAGCTGCGCAGTTCTAATTGAATTCAACACGCAATGTAACTGCTTTCTGTTTGCGTACAACTACTTCTAGCTATCTGGATCGATGCAAAATTACTGGTCCAAAACTTGGGCACCAACATTTGTTGTTTTCACTTTCAACATCTTTGTCCAAAAATAATCTTACCTTGCACAATGAACCAACTCCCATTTTTGCAAAGTAGCAATGTATGAGTTGATTATCCTAGTAGAATATCATAAGATTCATTATAATATATACACACCAAAACCCATGTACCTTGTAATAAATTATTAAATACCACCAACTTATATGACATAATAGATAGAATCTTGTTCAAGCTAGGATAACCGTGAAGCTAAGCAATTTGTGAAACCAACACAAAGAATAGCACAATAAAAGCCAATTTATTCATAAAATGTTACCGTAAATGTATAAAGCACCCAATCACATATATATGATCACATGTAGAATTAACAACCAAAGGCCTCAGTCAAATTGAGGAGGTTCGGAATGGAATTATCATCTCTGATACTTCCTTCATATTGTTTTAACTTACGTCATGGGTGCCTTTGGATAGTAACCATTCTAGTTAATAGTTTGTATCTGACATAGTAGTCTTATTTTGAACAATTTTTTGCAATGGTTTTTTAATTTGGGATTTCTAAAGTGGTAGACTATAATCCTGAACTTTCTAATATATATCTTAATATTATAACAAATATATGTTTTTTTAATGAAAAAAACAATTAGTGCACTAGAGAGTTTCCATGCCTTGATAATTGCAACATCGTGTTGTTGTACAATGGTGATCACATTTTTTCATATGCATGCATAACGCTAGGCCAAATAGGTTAGTATGGTCTGAATAGAATTGAAATGTTTACATATGTGTATATGTGAGCACCTTGAATAAAATGAGGATGTGTGTGTGTGTGTGTGTGTGGAAGTTTCCCAACCTCTACCTTTGTACTCTACATAATCTCATAGATGAAGCCATTCAAATACTTATAGATTAAAAGGTCGCCATTTCTATTCATATCATTGCACAAAAATAAACAAAATCCTTCACAAATTCCATTTTCATTCAAATAAACTAAAAAAAATGGTATGTGCCATAACGATCCTTAGTGAAACATTTCATAGAATCTCATATATCACCATGTATGCTTCGAAGAAAAATTAAAGATCACAAATCCTAAACAAATCACTATAGAAAAGAGAAACATCACGAAAACAAACTAAAAAAACATAGCACTATGCATAATGGAATGAAGAGGGGATACATACCAACATTGCCATTGGTGAGAACACAAACATATTCAGTTGCCATTTTGATTTGTTGTCATTTGTCATATTGGGTGAAAACATGCAAATGAAATGCAATGGGTGTCTATGCGATTTTTTTTCTTTTCTTTTCCTAGAGACATAAGTTTGCCGTATCCACTTGCATATTAAACTTTTTTGGTGAGATTGCTCATACCTTGCTAATGCCTCATGGATTCCCCCCCTCCTCTCTAGTTTTTAGAATGTTCATATTAACCACTAGTTGCAATAATGGTTGATAGCCTCACAAAAATTTGTGTGAATGGATTCGATAAAATCCTTGGACATTACTCCTTAGTGGAAAGGGTTGAAGTTACTAAGCTATCTCTTGGGGATGAGTGTTTATGTGGTGATCTATGAATCCATCTAACCTTGGAGCAAACTTCCCTTTTTGACAAGTTATTTAATAGGATTCAACAATGGAAAAACATGATTTGACAACGAACTTTGCTAGTTTTGATTTTGTAGATGGATTTATAGACCCCCAATCTAATTGGAATAACTCCATACTTCAATTTCAATAATTAAAACTTGTAGTTCCAACAATTAGCCTAGAAGATTTATAAAGAAAACTTGCTAAAAATTAAAGGTTGTTTGCTACAAGAATAATTTACTATGTGATATACTAATAACTATTTAGATGTTTCAAGATTGCATATCGTCGATTCCAATTGGTTTGGATTATCCCTTGTGAAGCAGAGCCTCCAATAGGATGTTTGACATCATAGGTGGTCATTCTCGAATAGTTGTTCACCAAGGGAGAGATGGAATGCTATAGCAACCAAGAGACATTGTTGAAACCCTAATATGGAATCCAATGAAGTGAGATATAATTGATCAGGTAGTGAAGGGGTGGAGAAATAATGAGGATAGAGTGCATGATGATGGACAAAGAAACCAACAGTTCAATGCTCTAAACTAATGCTTTGATGCTCAAAGCCACCACAATTACAAAGTATTCAAATTAAAAAAGAACATGACAAATATTTGTTCCACATATGAAATTTGAATGCGACACATGATATTACAACTGCACTAAACTCCCTTTCAATTTATATAGTCCCATAGTGTCAACCTACATTTAATTGTGCTTCTTTCAATCTTAACCTACATTAAAATCATGTCGACCAAGCTTCTCAACTCGGATCACTCGATGCTATAATGTTTATAATGATAAGTGGGACAATATTATTAATAATGATTTCATAAACAACGTGTGGTTGAAAAATTAAAAAAAATGGAGTCATGAAGAAGATAATTAGTCTAATTCAAAAAAAAGTTGTTGAAAAATGACCGAACTGTTGACCCATTATGCTGATCCTTTCCCTTTTTTCGTTATGTAATAATTTAACCATTTTAATTACTTGTTACATTTGGATGCTTAACTTAAATACCAAACCTTCATAGTACATTGATATACTCTCAAATTTTTATAGGTGGGTGTTGTATTCACACAAGAATGTATTATTCTGATGGGAACATTGAGAAACCCTGCGAACGACAAAAATACAAATGGGCAAGTCACACTCAGAATGGCAAGTACGAACAACTTTTGGATAAATATGAAAAAAATGGAACGGATGACGGTCGTGCATTTGGGTAGAAGAATCAGATAAATAACGGATGACGGTCGGGTAGAAGAATCAGATAAATAACGGTGAATAACTTTAGAACGGATGACGGTCGAGCATTTGGGTAGAAGAATCAGAGACGAGAGGTATCGGCTCCTCCTTTTGATCTTTCTGTTAGGCGTAAACAGTAAGCACCAATTTTGTAGTTAGCTAACAGTGGCAATGAGCAACGAGAGAATCGCTTCTCATCAGTGTGGAAGAGGAAGAAGATGAAAGCGTTTACAGGCGCAGCCAAGTTATACACCATTGCTCCCCTTGCCCATCAACAATCCGAATCCAAACCCTTCAATCCACCATTCATTTTCATTCCCAAATTATCAGTCTCTTCTCTTCCTCCTTTTTCTTTTTCGGCCATTCGGAAATGGTCATGTTCACACGACTCCTTTAGACGTAAAGAATTCAAAATCAAGGCCAAGGTCAGGGCCGAGGCGGACAAGGACAACGAGAAGAAGCTAGTGCGAGTGAAGATTTTGCTGCAGAAGGAGTGCATGTTTGGCGAGAAATTCAGTGTGGTTGGGACAGGGAAGGGTTTGGGATCGTGGGATCCCCAGGCCGCGATTCCAATGAATTGGTCTCCTGGTCATCTATGGACAACTCCACTCTTGGTAATACCTCACAAGATCATCAGTTTCTATTCTTCAAAGCCCACCTACGCACAGCATCAACTTCGGTATAATTTATGTAATTGTGTTGTGTGTAGGATATTCCAGTGGGAAAGAGGATTTACTTCAAATTCATCCTCACAGACATGCTGGGGGAGATCCAGTGGCAGCCGGGACCAGATCGGATATTCGAAACCTGGAAAACCACTGCCACCTTAGTCGTTTTAGAGGATTGGGACTCCTTTGAACCTCAAACAATAACAGAAGAAGCAACAGAAGACGAATTTGCTGAAACAATGCCAGAAACAATGCCAGAAACAGAAGAACCAATTGGGGATGGTACAGCTGAAGTTCTTGTTTTTGCCACTGATGAGGGAGGAGTAAGAGGCAGAGAGGTTAACAGTGGGGTTCCTGTTCTAGTTCCTGGTCTTACAATAACAGAAGAAGCAACAGAAGGCGAATTTGCTGAAACAATGGCAGAAACAATGCCAGAAACAGAAGAACCAATTGGGGATGGTACAGCTGAAGTTCTTGTTTTTGCCACTGATGAGGAAGCAGTAAGAGGCAGAGAGGTTAACAGTGGGGTTCCTGTTCTAGTTCCTGGTCTTACAAAGGCATTCCATGCAGATTGTTCGGTGGAAGAAAATGTTGGGAGCGATCGAAACTCTCTTGTATCGGTGATGGTAGCGGAACCTAATGCTGCGAAGGAAGAAGAAGAAGATATATCATCATATGTCGAGGATGCCGTCGATACATCTACCATTCACAGATCTTTTGGTCATGAAGAAGAAGAGACTTCAAGTAGTGCAGAGATATCTGTTGATGATGAAGAAGAAGCATCAACTGTTACAGAGGTGAGCTGACACTATTGTTGAATGCATAATCTGTTCGAATTCACCATGTTACAATACTCAGACATAATACGAGTTAAATTCATACACCTTGTAATCAAAGCACCATCGTTCAACAAATTCAGATAGGCTGTGAGCTTTATACACAAGGTTGAAATAAAACAGTTGGCTAAACATTTTAAATATGCTCTCAATTAATATAGAATAAATTCAATGCTTATTGAAATGCTAACGTTCCAAACCTATTAGCAGTTAGCATGTTAAATCTAGGTGCATTTCACATAGAATAAATCCAGTAATCGCTAAACTGCTACACGTTCTACTAGCTATACTGCTACATTCTAATTACAGTTATGGACTATGTCAGATGTACAACTCTAGCTCTGTACTCCCCGTCTATCTCTCTAATTATGGACTAACTGATAGTTTACTCCCCTATCTTTGATTCTTGAAACTAGATGTGACCAATCAGAAAATCTGATTCTTGAAACTAGATGTGACCATTCAGAAAATCACAATACTGTGAAGAGGAAATTGTAGAGATTAGAGTAAAGAATGATGCCTGTAGGTGAGCATAAAGGCTGGGCAAGTTAGGAAACCTTTATCCTCTATATATTTGTTGCTCTCTGGATGATATAGAAGTTCGGTATTGCTTTTATAGGCAATTCTATGGAAGCATACAACAACTTGCACTCTTTCTGCACACACTGAAGAGCATTGTAAGGGAAGGGTGCTTTGAGGGATTGTTGAGAAGAGAAAGGGTAGGCCTTCCTTGTGTTGTGTGGGGTAGTGGAAGAGAGTCCCATGGCTTTGATGGCTAAATGAGATGTCTGTAATGCTTTGTGGTGAGAAGATTGGATAAGCATGAGAGCAAATGGGTTGGGCTGAGAGAGAGATAAGCCTGTAGCCGTTTCCTTTGCCTTGGTGGCCTCATAGCAGAACTTGGGGGTGGTATCTGCAGCAAGTACCTATGGTTGCTCTTACTTAGCCAGTTTCTTGGATTTTCTTTATTTTAAAGACAAGTGTTTATCATTGTCTATGAATATTTAGAATTTTTTGCTGTTTTCTGTTATGAATATTATTGTGTAATGCATGTTAGTTATTGTTGCATTTCCTTTTAATTTCTGCGCTTGCACATGTGTTTCTCAAATTTTGGCACTCATGGAAACCTTAATTTAGTTATGATTTTGATTCTTGGCTTTATAGGGCTGAATTTAAAAGCTTGTATCTGTAGCTACCCGTCTCATCACTGGAAGGCTGGATGGGAATGTTACAGATTGAAGTGACATAAAATGAATAAAATATTAAATCTAGAGAACATTGGGCTTACTGTTGATTTTTCTGAGCAGCATCGAGAGCCATTTTCTTAGGAGAATGGGGACACCTGGTCCGGGACCACGGTGTGGACTCAACCCAGTGTTGAGTGACCATTCTGTTGAATGGTAGATATCTGGTCCTTGACCATGATATGGACCCAGCTCTGCCCTGGGTAGACTCAACCCAGTGTTGAGTGACCATTCTGTTCAATGGTAGACATCTGGCCCGGGACCACGATGTGGACCAGTCTAGTATTGGTAAACTTAACTTAGTTATGAGTAGCATTCTCTTGGAGAATGGAGGCGCTTGGTTTGTTACCAAGTATTTGACCTAGGGTCAAATTATGCAGCCTACGGCTAAGGCACCTGGTATGTTACCAGGAAGGCACTATAAGCTCTAGACTTGGTCTAGGCATGTGTGACACTCTGACCCTTGATAAATGGGCTTGTGGTCTTCTCCAAGGCTTAGCTACCCTTGGTTAAGAAACCCTAGTACCTGATCTTGGTGTCACCTAGAGTGTGAGATAAAAGCATTAGTAACGCTCTTGGTTTATGATGATGTACTTTGAATGGAACTAAAAGACCATAGTTAAAAGCAAAAGTAAAAAATACATAAAGACTTTTGGACCACAGGTGAAAGTAAAAAAACATAAGGACTTTTTGCAAAAGTCAAAAATACATAAAGGACCTTTAAGACTACAGAAAGGTAAAAACCTTTAAGACTACAGAAAGGTAAAAAGGTAAAAGTGAAAATTAGAAAAGAATAAAAGAATATTATTTTGTTCTTTCTAATTTTGGTCCACTTACAGGTGACTCAAGGATATAAAAGAAGATCAAGCCAATTCATTATTACACACACACTTGCTCTCACAGGTACATTTGCTATTAAGAAGATCTCATAGGTGAAGAAGAAAGTTTATGATTGTGCCCTAGCATGGATGAATCTAGCTAGGACATCATCATCCTCCATTGAAGACAAACCTAAGCTAGGGTTTCTTATCTTTTCTGTCTTAAAGGTTTTACCAAACCCTCATCTTCAGCCATGTTCAGATCCGGGAAGCCACCATCATATTTGGGTAGCCACCATCAGATCTAGGCAACCACCATTAGATCTGGGTAGCCACCATCAGATCCGAGCAGCCACACTCAGATTCAGGCAGATCTACTCGAGCAGCCCCTCTTCTACTTTCTAGGCAAGCAACTTTAGGGAACTGCTCTCTCGACACCCTCGGGCAGCCTGCTACAGGCATACTCGAGAGGGTTTGGCCCACGACCAACCCTCGTGAAGCCATAAGGGCAGACCCATGAATTGACCATCATTGGAATCATTGTTTGCCGACCTTGTCATTCGTGATGTCTTCCTCTATTTTGGTAGACTTACCATAGTGCACAAACAACTAGTCTAGAAAGAGATTGAGAACTATTCTTGTGTTTGGGTTGTTAAGGGTAAGAAAAACCTTGTTTTGTTGAGCTCACTGTCTATTATCTCCCAAACTAACATGTGTGATTAAAGCCCTAAAAATGCACACTAGCTTGAGGGTGACCAAGGGAAACATGCCAATGTCACCACACCTATCCCCTCTTGCTTTAGGTTGGCTCTTCTCCAACTCAAGCGGGAGTGTTCCCTAGGGTTATGGTTCACTAGGGAAAGGCAATGAGGAGGTGATTTCAAAGGGTTTCCTTAACAAAGATTTGTAATATAGAGATATACAATAGGATGATAGGAGGATAAGGGAACCCGCTTCAAAGGACCGGGGCCAATCCAACCTGGGGCAAAATAGAGTCAATAAGTTGCAAACTTAGAGGTTCCTGCTTCAAAGGTTATCTAGAAAACGAGAGAGATCTAGGAAACCCTAGCCTCAATGGATGTATTGGAGTGTTCAACTTGCAATCACAAGGGGAAGGACCAATTGCCCCTTTACTTCTTTCTTAAGTGAAATATTGCACTAGAAAAAGTTAGATTTGCAAAATCTCGATGAGGTTAAGTACAAATAAAAACCTCCCTCTCTGCAAGAACTTCAGTTGAATCCAAAATAAAACCTTATCCAAGATCCAGTCTACTTAAACAATTGTGCCCCTATAGTAGCTCAAGAGAAGTAACATGGACAATGCTAGCAAATATGATTTCCAACAGATAAGCACAATAGCAAGATAGATGCCACACATTCACAAGTGAGAAAAGCTTAGACAAAATTTGCTTTAAAGAAAGATATATCAATTAAGCTCCAAAAGAGAGCTACAAATATCCAACCGTGAGTTCAAATGGGAAAGTAGCTCTCATTTTATAGGAGTAGCTAAAATTTTCTTTACAATAAAATATCATTATTTCATGATCTAGAGCGGGGTAAAATAATACAAAGCGCCATTAACTTTCACAAATTTATAACAAATTAAAATGAAATAGTGGTCAAAGCTACATGTACAACAAGGCCCCATAATGAGGGGATGTCTCCAATAAGCAGCCTCAAATGCCAAGTGGCCTCCAAAGGCTCCTTCATCATGAGAAATTGTCCACATAGAAGTCCCACCAATTAAACCATGTTTACAATGATGTCCATGAGCAACCTCCCTTCAAGAAGCTTCTTCAACAAAAAGACGTCCACAAGTCACCAAGCGATGTCCACAAGCAACCAAGTGGTGACCAAGTACAAATACTCAATCTTCCAAGAAGGATTTCTTCAAAGGTGAACTCATAAAGCAAATATCCTCCAAAGCATAGAAGTGGACAAGACCTTCTCTAAAGTTAGCGTTTTCAAAGACATGGTCCGATGATCCTCCATAAAGTATGAGCAAGTAATAAGGTGGGAGTAGCCTTAAAGTCTCATCATCAAGTGAGTCACTCAAATCAAAGGTTTGCCCAAACATGCAAAAGCAATCCTAGGACTCGTTTAACTCTAACGACCACGAAGGGTCTCAACCATCAACTACCATGGAATCCGGTTTACCTCAACATGCATCCACGACCAACCCATCCAAAGTACAGAAGAGATTAGGTAACATGTCATCCACGAATCGAGCAATTGTGCCATGCAACAATTAATAAAATATATGATAACTAACCCACGTTTAGGCTCAAAGGAAACGGCACCTGTAAAAGCATGGACAAATTTTAGAAACGACTTCAAACCAAATCGCAGGCTGAGGTTTCAAGGCGAAGCATCCGTAATGCTTTTGGTGCATATCAAAACAAGCCAAGTAATCTACGGTCGCTGGGGTCTACCTGGAGATATCCTGTACCAAAGAGCCAAGTCCCATTTTTGACACGTTCATGTGTGTAGCATTCTAAGCTTATTTTCGCTGAGAACTCCCTGCGGGTTAGAATATCGATTGACTGGGCTTGTGATGGAGAAACACAAATCTTTCATGCTGAGGTCTGATGGTATCGGTTCTCTATTCAGGTGGCTATGACATAGCCATTATTATTTGGAAGAAACCCAGGGGTAATGCTTCCAATCATTTTCTTTGCTCCACATGTTTCACACTTGCCAGACTTAACCAGGAGTCCAAGTCGAGCTTTCACGAGCTAAGCAGAAAAGATTCCATAGATTAACATTTCCGATTCTGCCAATACAAAGCTGCTGTGGATTAAATTCAGAAACCGAAGAGAATCCACCTCATTGTCAAGCTGTTACAGGGTTTGAACGACTTAATAATCTGCTATAGGTCATCCAGGTGTAGCGATCTACTTAGGACTGTCACCGATTATGTCCAAAATTCCCAGAACTGGCTTACGAGTGTTTTTCTCCTTCAGACCATTCAGATCTTTTTTGAAACTCCTAAAACTGCCCACAGCTTCCTCTACGATATTTTCTCTTTGCTGGAGTATATTTCTACAGACAACCATCATACAGAATACTACCTGGCACTATAATGGGTTATTTCTGGCTGCATTTTGTCATTATTAGGATGAAGGAAAAGTTCAATCTCTCCTTTCCCTTGACTCTTTATTGCTGGATAGAAACCACTATGCAATCAATTTTTAAAGACCCTCATTTCTGGCCATGAATGTCTGCTGCACAGGGTTCCAATTGGTTAATTAAGGCAGATACCTTCTGGTAGGCTGATTTTATGCTTGAAAAAGACTGCTACAGATGACCAAGAACTACTGCTTGACCGGCAAAACTGACTGAGGCTTGTTTTCAATCCTCACATTCAAGACAATCTGACTCCTTGAAGAGTGTGATTAGAATCACACATGGACACCCATACAAATGGGGGTTGACACTATCCAAGTGAAGTTTGAGGAAGAAAGCGCTAGGCACTCAAAAGAGCTTAACCTCAAGTTTTGTGGTCTCGTTCTTCCTCTAAATTCTCTATAGGTGGACTAATCTCTCATTCAGGAAACCCTTGACATGAAATATATAAACTTGAAACGGGCTTGGTTGATTGTCAATTTCAATCTCATTATTTAGTTTAACTCTCTTGAGGACTATCTTTGTGTTTAAAGAACCAAGAAAAGCTCACTTCTCTCCCTAGTAGAATCTATCTTGCTGACAATCTTTCTTCGGATGCATGTTGAGGAACTTAGGCCAACTAGAGCATAGTTTGCAACAGCCAGGATAGATTAAGTGGGCCATGATCTGTAACGTTTGGGCTATTATACATGTGTCCCCACCTTGAACTTGGTCATGCTCATGGCCGACGAAATGATGATCACAACAAATTAAGTGTGGGGCAAGTGGTCGAGATCACTAGCACCTATACGTATTTGGGTGTTTAGAGGGGAAGTGGCCGAGATCACTAGCACCTAAACTCATTTGTGTGTTCAGTTCACAAGTCCTCGTTTCATCCTGCGACATGCTGTACAGCCCCAAGTAAATAAATGATATGACTCCCTAGCCCTTTTAGAGAGATAGTGCTTTAGACACCATTTTTAGGACATCTCATCCAAAATGTATCTCATGGATACTCTCATCCAACCCATAGTCCTTTATGGCTCAAAGGTTTGGTGACCATGCCTACTTGACTGTGATTGGGCCTCAGCAAAGAGAGTACAGATCCTCCTCCATCGCATCATCAGATTCAAACAGATAGTACTAAATAGGAGTTGAACATAATCACTAGAGATGACATTTATAGCAGTTTGTGCAAGTCACTTGGAACAACCCTCCAGGAGGGTTACGTCCCAAGATGGCCTTCTACGCTACGCACTTCTTGGATCTGAAGGATGGTCTCATTGTTCGACCCTCTTACACATTCTGCCATTGGGCACACGCTCTTTGTATTTCTTTATGCCAGTTTAGAGGGGGCTCTCATTGTCTCCGGGTAAAGACAAATCACCAGATCGACTGGTCAGACAGGATCTGCCAAGCTTGTCACCTTCGAGAGGTTGAGACTAAGGAGCACTTCATCTTTCGGTGTCCTCTTTACTATGAGATCCGTGGGCGGTTTCATTGTCTTTTCAGGGACCTTCTTCTGATCGAGCTCTAGAATTTGACCAGATTCTTCAAATACCTAGATTAGAGATGTCTAGCCTTTTACTTGCAGGAGGTCCTTTGGCTTCGCTCCCTCCCTTCAGGAACATCCTTAGACGAGACCAAGCTCCATTCAGAGTATCACCTCCTTTCCAGTGCTTCCTTCCTCTAGGGTCACGAAGAGACAGGCAAGTGGTGGCACAGACCTTGACCACTCCGTTAGGACACAATAGTCCACCTCTATCTCCGCCCAACGCCAACGACAGGGACAATCTCTACCCCATCGTGACAGACAAATGAGCTCTTCCAGGTTGCAACATCAAGTGCTCTCCTCCAAGCAGCGACGCACAATTCATTGTAGCTCTTCTTCTAGCTCTTCCTCCAGACAGAGTACTATTTTGAGTTTCCTTCAGTCGGCCTCAGATGGTAGGAGAGATATTTCCAATGCTCCCAGTGCTTCCAGTACTTCAATTGGCCCATGACAGTTTCACCACCATCTTTTTTAGATCACAGTACCTAGATCCTCTCCCCTTCTTTGGATTAGCTTTCTTCATAACTCTCTTTGTATATATTTTTCTTTGAGACTGACTCTTCTCTTATAGAACTAGGGTTTATTTGGGTTTTGCTTTTCATCTTACTATGTGAGCTACTTTGTATTGTTCCTTGGTACTACATAGTCCCATTGACCTACTTTTGTGGTCATTTGTTGGGCATTAATAAAATTATATTTTCTTATCTATTGCATGTTGGAATTCCTATGGCTTCACATGGTTTTCACCTAGAAATTTTTGAGATGTGCTTTCCACATGGTAACTCATTTTTCTCATTAAGACACGTGATAGCCCCTAGAGGACCCTTTTGCCTATTTTGTGATATCATTGGACATCTACTTTCGAACATGGCACATGGAAGTCTGGGGGCTTGGGGATTCAATGGTGTGGCTTTCCTCATTTGTGATAATCTCCGGTCCAAAGTGTGAGTAGTGGCTTTCGATGCACACTCTAGTTTCATGTGGGTTCAAGTTTGGCAAGGCATAACCCCTCCTCTTCGTTATATTTTCATTGCTATTTGCTACTTTCCTCGTGCCTCCTGAGTTTTGTGCTCCATTCTGATGGTGACCTCTTTCTTGATCTTTATCGTAATGTCTCTTAGTGTTCCTCATAGGGGGATGTCATTCTTTTGGGCGATTTCATCATCTCTAATGAGGATTTAGAGATGTTGGTCTACAATTAGGGAGAGGATGTACTTTGCCTGTATGAGATAGTCCCAAGTGTTGAATTTTGTTGAGCTTTTGATCTTTTAATCTTTATATGCAGAATAACTGAGTACTTGAAATCAATTGAACAATCATACACATAAACATTCACACATAATATAGTATGTACCCTAGGGAAAACCTTCAGAACAATGAGGGAGAAAACCCCCAACAAATATCCTTAGCACAATGATAGATAGTAGAGAGTGTCTTTTACAATTGCAGATTACTTTCGGCACCCTTAGTGCAAGATAAGGGAGAATTCAAACACCCCAGGTGTAATCACTGAGCAATAGAGAGGAGAGAAGGATTGGATGATTCACCTGTATGACATGTACATAATTTTAACTTGCAAATTTTGGTCTCATGTAAGAAGTAGCGAATCATTGCATGGGTGAAAGAGGTCTCATGTAGAATATAGCGAATGCATGCATATGAGAATAGTTATACTTTTCGATCTCATCAATCCTGCATATACTAGTGTGCAATACTCAACTTGATTGGCATATAACATTGCTCTATTGACTTCAGGATGAACTCGCCTTCTAACTGGATGTTAGACTAGTTAGTTAGGAGGCTAACTCAAGTTTTGTCATGCAAGTGTTGTAACTCAAGTGTCGTCTTTTTGTTTAACTAAAGTGTCGTCATGCAAACCACTTTTAGTTTACTAGATCTTCTTTATTAACACTGAGTTAATTCTCTTTAACTGAAATCATGCTTGATTGAATCATTGAAGTCATCAATTCGAGTTCTCCTTAATTAATTGAAGTCATTTTGATGAGCAATTCAAATTTCTCTATTCTCTATGCAACTTATCTTTTATCTCTTATCTTATTTGCATGGTCCATGTTAAGTTTTCTTAATTGCTTAGATGATATTCTAAAACAATTTACAATAGCAGGGTCACCGAAAGAATAACAAGCACAACAACACAAAGGACACATAGATTTTCCTTGGGGAAACCACGAGGGAGAAAACCCCGCAAAACTTTCTCAATATAGAACTCAACCAAGACAGTGTAAAAACCCCAATACAACTCTCTCCAACACACTTCTTCTTCTCTCTCTCTAGCGAACATGCTTGAGTGAAAGTGTGTACAAATGAAGGAGGTGCCTCACCTATTTATATTCATTAGGTGAGTGACTCAATTATCTAACTAGGTCGGCGAGGTTCTCTAATTAGGGCTGACCTACCTAGAAAGACTCAAAATAATATTTATAAAATACATTTGTGGGTACTATTGCCCTGACTTACAACATAGGTTTTACCTCATGACTTTTAGATGACCAATTACATCAAGGACATCTCCGTATGGAGGAATAATGATAATACAAATAGAATAGCTTTCGAAGTTACATTATTTTAACACTCCCTCTTAACTAGGAAGGTATTCTACATTATCAACAACAACCACAACAACACCTGTACAACTAACTGGTGAATCTCTATATGTTATAGGAAGTTTTGGAACATCATATATCGTCATCATCAATATGGAACTACATCATCATCATCATCACGGAACTGTTGGATCATCATCAACATTAGCATCATCAGTATGTGGATACTGGGACATCATCATCATCATCAGTATGTGAGTACTGGGACATCATCATCAGTATGTGGATTCTGGGACATCATCATTGTCATCAGTATGCGAGTACTGGGACATCATCATCATCTAAAACATCATTAGTATGTGGATACTAGAACATTGTCATCTGCAACATCGGTATGTGAATAGTGGATCATCATCTGCAACATCAGTATGTGAATACTGGATCATAATCTGCAACATCAATATGTAAATACTAAATACTAGAACAACATCATTAGCATGCAAGTGCTAAAACATCATCAACAAATAAATGCTAGATCATCATCTACATCATCAACATAGAGATGTTGGAACATCATCATCATCAACATAGAATGTCGAGACAACATCATCATCATCATCATAGAAATGATGGAAAAACATCATCACCATTAGCATAGAAATGCTGGCATCAACACAGAATGCTGGAACCACATCGTTTTCATCAGCATAGAAATGCTGGCATCAACACAGAACGCTGGAACCACATCGTCTTCATCAGCATAGAAATGCTAGCATCAACACACAATGTTGGAACCACATCGTCTTCATCAACATATAAATGATGGCATCAGCACAGAGTGCTGGAACCACATCGTCTTGCCCTTAGGACATCTGAAGTAGCATCACGGTGGGTTCTCTGGTGGATCCGCTCGGGCGTTTGTCAACTTACTAGCTGTTTCGGGCCAAACAAGCCTAGCCAGACAAATGGATCTACTTGGGGACCAAACAAGCCTTGTCTGGCTTACTAACCCTTTCGGGCCAAACTAGCCTAGCTAGACATACCCTACCTAGGCTGCGCTACCACACCACTGCAACAAGAAACCTACTACGTCATCATTACTCCCTCTTTCGAGAGAGGTCCTTTCGGACTACACCAAGCTTGTCTCGAAAGTATTCAAACTTTACACGAGACAGAGGTCTAGTCAATATATCAACAACTTGTTCCTCTGTAGGAACATACTTGAGCTTTACAACTCCCTTCTACACTATATCCTGGATGTAGTGATATCTAATTTCGATATGTTTCGACTTATCATGAAACACCGTGTTTTCTGACATCTTAATACAACTGTGATTATCGCAATGGATATCAGTCACATCTATCTCCGCATCAATTAATCCTGCCAACAACTTGTGAAGCCAAATTGCTTCACTACAGGCTGAACATGCTGCAATGTATTCAAGCTTTGCCGTACTGAGGGCGACACTAGACTACTTTCTACTAAACCATGAGATCATGCATTATCCCAAACTAAAACAACATTTTGAAGTGCTCTTTCTGTCTTCGGCACTTCCCGCCCAATTTGAGTTTGCAAATCTGTGTAATCTGATCTCACCATCTGATGCATATCTGAGACCATAATCCAACGTACCCTTCAGGTACATCATCACATGTTTTGTTGCCACTGGGTGACCATGTCTGGGCTCCACCATATACTGACTCAAGTTGTTTAAAGCAAAACATATATCTGGTCTCATATTGGTCAAATACATTAGAGAATCAATAATCTGTCTATATAAGGTAACATTTACTGTCTCCAAAGAATTGTCATTCAAAAGCTTCAAATTTGTTGTCATCGGAGTAGACATGGCCTTACAATCCATCATTCCAAATCTCTTTAGGATCTCAACTGCATATTTTCTTTAGTTTAGGAAAATCTCGTCTGGATATTGCCATACTTCAAGACCTAGAAAATAGTTCATCATACCAAGGTCTTCCATCTCAAATTCTGCAGCGAGTTTCTTCTTGCATTCGTTAATGGGCTTATCCTTACCTGTTAAAAATAGATCATCCACATATATTAGTAATATCATAAGTCCATCATCCTCGACCTTATAGTAGAGGATGGAATCTGCTTTACTCTTGGTAAAGCCCAAACTCATCAGGAAGCCATCAATTCTTCCACACCATGCTTTGGGTGCTTGCTTCATCCCATACAACGCTTTCTTTAGTCTGCATTTAAGTTGTAGGAAACGTGCCCCCCCTGCGTCCCCTGCTTGTTTCTGTACGAAAACACTGAAACGCATGCGGAATGCCAAGGAAACATGTTTCACGTTTAGGAAACGAGTTTCGGAGAGAAGGAAATGTGTTTCCAAATCGATTTTATCTCACAGCCTGCGTTTCCTTCTTGCAAGCTTGTCAACACTTGGTCAAAGTTGATTTTTTAAATTTTTATAAACTTTTTATTAATCGCCTAGGGGTTTATGAGAGTTTCCAGGAGCTTCTACACTCTATTCAGGGTTATAAAAAACACATCGTCGTCATTCTTCCTCACACAAAATTTGGATGAGCGATAGGAGTGAGAGCAATTGGAGATAGCCGTACGGGCCGTACAGTCCGGTATATTCTGCAGAGGTTTCGTTTGGAGATAGTGTCTCAGCCTTCCCTTAGCGATTGGCAGACATCGAGTGTCTGACTTCACCGTTTTGGTCCTTTGGAGTAGTGATTTCAGACTTTAATGTTTTGGGGTAGTATTTTGGAGCAACGATTTCAGTCTTTTGGAGCATCATCACCTACAGGAACACTTTGTGGTGAGAAGCATGCTCTATTGCTATGATTTGCTAATGATGTTTTTTTCTTATGGATTATGCCTTCACAATTTCCTTTTTTTTTATGGCTGATTTTTAATTTTTTTCTCCAGCATTGGTCTCCAACCAAGCTCGTGTTTCAACTCCTAAGTCCAACAAGAGGGCTGAATGCTATCCACTTTGGAATCATGTTCAAAAGCTTTCAAGATGTGGAGGTGGTGGCTCATGGGAATGGCGATGTACCCAATGCAAATCTCAGTATAAGGGTTCCTACCCAAGAGTGAGGGCACATTTCTTGCATGATATAGGGAAGAGTATTGAAGGTTTCCCAAAAACAAGTGACCCAAGTGAGAGGAGGAAGTATGAAGTTGAGCAAGAAGAGTCTGACAGGATTAAAAGAAGACATGACTAACTTGCTAATGCTTCCATTCAACCTCCAAGCACCGAGCCAAGGATTGTCCTTGAGGCAAGGAAGAGGAAATCAACTCAACAAGCAGTACAACCATCAAAAAATACCAAAGTGACTCCCTCAATTCAAGAGAGTAGAATAACCAAAATGGTGAATGTTCACAGGAGAGAAGAAGCCGACACATGAGTGGCTAGGGCCATCTATGCTTGTGGGATACCTTTCAATGTGGTTTGGTCTTCTTATTGGCATGATCTCGTGTGAGCAATTAACACAACTCCTACAGGGTACAAGGGGCCAAACTATGAGAAAATCCGAACTGATCTCCTAAAAAAGGAGAAGGAGCTTGTGGAGGATGTCTTAGCGCCGATCCGTGCTTCATGGGGTAGCTTTGGGGTTACCATAGTCTCAGATGGATGGACAGATACTAGGCGTAGTCCATTGATAAACATCATTGCCACTTCACCAAAAGGAGCAATGTTTCTAAAGGCTAAAGAATGTTCAGGGGAGGTAAAAGATGCTCAGTTCATTGCTAATGTTTTAATCAAAGCAATTGAGCAAATAGGACTTAATAAGGTGGTGCAAGTTATCATGAATAATGCACCAGTTTGCAAAGCTGCAGGTTTAATTGTTGAGAGCAGGTTTGATAACATTTTTTGGACACCTTGCATTGTCCATAATCTAAATCTGATCTTAGAGGAGATTGACAATAAAGTTCCATGGATCAAGGAACTAATAGGGCAAGCAAGGGAGATAGTTAAATTCATCACCAACCACCACCAATCTCAAGCCATATTTCGAGAGTACTCCAGTTTGGATTTGTTGAAAGTTGCGGAGACAAGATAAGCCTCCAACTTCATCATGTTGTGCCACCTTGTTGAGGTTAAGCAACCATTAGTTTCTATGGTGGTCAACCAACTTTGGGCTGAGTGGAGACAAGCAGATTTACAGCGGGGAACTATGGTGCGTAGATTGTGTCTTGATGAGGAGTGGTGGAGCAAGATAGATTTCTTGCTCAAGTTCACAACCCCTACATTTGAGCTTCTTCAAAGCGCTAACACAAACCAACCTTTCTTGGGAGAGGTGTATGATGGCATGGATAGCGTGTTAAAGAAGACTATGGAAATCATTTTGCAAGAGTCTCCTCAGTTTTTATTTATTGATGTTGGTTTTGCTGATTTGATACAAAAAATCTTGGTTGACAGGTGGAACAGTTTCAACACTCCATTGCACACTTTAGCGCATGCCTTGAACCCAAGATTTATGATGAACAACTCATTGCTCAAAGCAATGGAAAGAGGAAGGCACCCCATCAAGATAGAGAGGTGGCTAATGGACTTAAAAAATCCCGTATGAGAATGTTTCTAGCTCATCTACACAGGGAGGTGAAGGAAGAATTGGCTAGCTGTGTAGCAGGATTGGATGATTATTCAGATATATCATCTTTGGATGAGAGAAGCACCATGAGTCCAGTTAGGTGGTGGATTTGTCATGGAGAAAATGGTGTGCATTTGCAAACACTTGCCATTCGTATTCTTTCACAAGTGGCAAGCTCTTCATCGACAGAAAGGAATTGGAGCACCTATGGTTTTATTCATTCTGTGAAGCGCAACAGGTTGGGTGCATAGAAAGCTGAGGATCTTGTTATGTGCACGCCAATCTTCACCTTGCATCTCGTAGGGGTTCGAAATATAGTAGTGGGTCTTCTAAAAATGGGATGTGGATTTAGAATCCTCTGACTTGGACATCTCTCTTGCTGCACTGAATATTGAGGAACCTAGCAGTGTAGTTGGCCATTCCTCTTCCACTCACCAATCCACTGTTGGGCGTCCTTCTTGTTCTATTTTTCAGGAGTATGAAGATGAGCCCGAGGATGATGACTATTAGTCTTTGGGCTTGAGCTCACGTTTTCTTGATATGTTCATTGTTTATGTTGATGTAGCATTGTACTTGTAGCCTCATATATAAAGGCTGGTTTTGGATATATATGTACTAGCCTCATATATCAAGGTTGTTTTTGGCTATTTCCATTTACATTATGAAATCATCTATGGATATTACTACTAAAATGTGATGTTACATGTATTATTGTATGACTATGATTGATTTCTAATTTTGTTGGATTTAATCTCTAAATCATTTTAGATTTCACATTCAATTTTAATGTCTCATATATATATCGCGTTTACTCGTTTCCTGAATTTTGGGGGGTCACTTTCCTACACGTCCCCGTTTCGGAAACTCGTCCCCGGTTCGCCGTTTCGTGCAACTTAGGTTTGCATGCATGAGTCTTCTGATCATTTGTCTCAAAGCCTTGCGGTTGCTCAATGTATACTTTTTATATTACTCCATTTAGGAAGGCTGTCTTTACATCCATCTGATGTAACTTCCACTTCATCTTGGATGCCAAGGCAAGGACGGTTCTGATTGAAGTGTATCGTGCGATTGGTGCAAAGGTCTCCTCATAGTCGATTCCTTCAGTTTACCGACTTCGGGATTTTCTCCGGTTAACATCTCTTCTGGAGTCTTATTTCCAAGAGCACTGTGAGAGATTCTATTATGTACATAGATCGTCGTTTTAGCTGCTTCTACCCACAGGTACATAGGTAGATCTTAATCATGGATCATGGTTTTTACTGCTTCCATGATAGATCTATTCTTCCTTTCAACCACACCATTTTGTTTAGGATTATAGGGGATGGTGAGCTCCCTCTTAATCCCAGCTTCTTTGTAGTAATCATTGAAGTCACCTGATGTGAACTCACCTCCATTATCTGATCTTAAGGTCTTGATCTTCTTTTCAGAAAGGTTTTCTACAAGAGCCTTAAATTCCTTGAACTTTTCAAATACTTCATCTTTCTTCTTCAAGAAATAGATCCAAGTTTTGTGGGAGTAGTCATTAATGAAGGAAGCATAGTAAACATACCCGCTTAGTGAAGTAGTTTGCATTTTGGTCCGCATACATCTAAGTGAGTAATGTCTAAGATCCCTTTTGCTTTACTGTCACTGCTTGGAAAAGGGTTCTTCATGTTCTTTCCTTGTGCACATCCTTTGCACACTCCTTCACGGTTTACCTGGATCTCTAGTAAACCTGTCACTACCTTGCTCACAATTGGTAATGCTTTGTAATGTATATGAGCAAGTCTTCTGTGCCATAATTAAAATGGGTTTACAGTGCTAGTCATCAAGGCTAAATCTGCTTGCCCCTTTAATTTGTAGATTCCCCTTCTTCAACCCCAATCACCATGCATCATCTATAGTTTTCCCTTTTGTCCACATGAGGACTTCACCATCTACAAAAGCAACTCGGAAACCTTTCTTATCTAAAGCTGAGATAGAAAGGAGATTCTTCTTTAAACCTGAGACATATAGAACATCCTTCATCTTCATGGACTTTCCAGAGTCCAACTTATAAGAGGATTCTCCCATCCCTTTGATGGGATATTGGTAATCATCTCCAAGCATTACTTTGTGTGGGGAATCCTTCTGTACAAGACAAGAGAGAGAATCCTTGTAACCTGTCATATGCTTGGAGGCACCACTATCTATTAGCCAAGTATCACTTCTAGGTGAAACTGACCGTGTGAGGGTTGAAATCAAAACATATTCTTCACAGGAATCTTCATCTTCTTTAGTCCTCTTCTCATCTTCTTGATCATCAACTTCAGCTGCATGGGCTTGGAACCTTTTGTTCCTCTTCTTGAGCCGTTCTACCTTCAGGGGACAATTTATGGAGATGTGTCCCATCTTGTGACAAGTGAAGCATTCAAAAGTTGAGAAGTCCTTCTTGACCCTCTTATTCCTTTGAGACCCTTGAGTTCTTCTAGGAGGATGATCACGACTCTTCCTCTTGTTCTTGCATTTGGTATGGGATGCCAAATCTTGGTCTTCATTTTCATTCAGCTTCTCTTCTCTGGCTGCTATTCTTTCTTCTTCTTGAACACACTCCTCCCATAGCTTTCAAAACTTGGTAAGGTTTCTTCTAGAACATATTGCTCGAATGAAAGATTCCCATTCTCTTGGGAGACCATTCAAGGTGGTCATTACAACTTCTGCTTCTTCTACCAAGTCATGAATAGCTTCCAATTGCTCCTTGATTTGGGATACTCTTGTGAAGTATGATTGCATGGTCTCTGACTTTTGAACCTTCACACTTTTGAGTTTATTTCTCAAGGTCATCTTCTTATTGATATTTCTTCCTTCAAATAGGCTGGATAGGGCATCAAACATTTCCTTTGGTGTTCTCCTTGAAGATACTTGAGGAATCAAGTGATCTTTGATGGAGTCAGCTATGATCCTCTTAGCCTTGATCATATCCTTCTTGTGCTTGGCCTTTGCTTCTTCTCCTTCTGGTTCTGCCACTTCCTCCTTTATGAAGCCTTTTAGACCATTCTCTTTTAGGATGAGCATGATCTTATACTTCCATGCTCTGAAGTTCTCAGCACCCTCAAGCTTCTCATCTAGCTTTGTATTGTTTGTCATCTCGAGCAAAATGAGAACCTCAAATGGAAATAGAAGAGACAATACTTACTTGGAAAAATTGCTTCTGGCTTACCTCCTTCGAGATGACCTAGGGTTTGATGGTAAAACCCTAATTTTTCAGTTGAGATCACTTGTAGGGATGAGTGGTGGAAAAGATGCGCCTCCCCAAGGTGAGCTAAAATGTATCTTTCCTTTTTTGAGCTTGATGATGGAACCTTGAAAAAATTGAAGCCCTAGTTCTTCCTGGTAGTAGTGTCGGGCTCAAAAATGAAACTTCTTGGAATTCAGTTCTATTTTCATAGGAAGATGCGCCCTCCTAGGGCGAGTTGAGTGAGCCCTCTTTTCTGGTCAATCTGTCGAGGGAACTATTCGGGATAACAAACCCTAGTTGCACAATGTCTCCTTTCATGGTGGCTCTGATACCATATTAAGTTTTCTTAAATGCTTAGATGATATTCTAAAACAATTTACAATAATAGGATCACTGAAAGAACAACAAGCACAACAATACGAAGAACATAGAGATTTTCCTCGGGGAAACCACAAGGGGGAAAACCCCGCAAAACTTCTTCAATATAGAACTCAACCAAGACAGTGTAAAAACCCCAAGACAACTCCTCTCTCCAGTGCACTTCTTCTTCTCTCTCTCTAGTGAACTTGCTTGAGTGAAAGTGTGTACAATTGAAGGAGGCACCTCACCTATTTATATTTGTCAAGTGAGTGACTTAATTACCTAACTAGGTCGGTTAGGTTCTCTATTTAGGGCCGACCTACCTAGAAAGACTCAAAATAATATTTTGTGGGTACTATTACCTTGACTTACAACGAAGGTTTTACCTCATGACTTTTACATGACCAATTACATCGAGGACATCTTCGAATGGAGGAATAACAATAATACAAATAGAATAGCTTCCAAAGTTACATTATTTTAACAGTCGACATGTGCCAACTTTAATTTATCTATCATATCAATTATACTAGGGGGATTTGTCCAATGATATGATCATATTTTATTACTATCGTTCTAAGTGGTCATATGCTAAAGTAATTCACTATAGAGGTGGTCGATCTCTAGAGGATACTTAATAGCTTATCCATCTCGAGTGAAGATGGTTAGTAATACATCGCACACCATTCATGCTTCGACATGCAAAGCATTACCCCTACACATGAGGATTCGAATTGACACACAAGTCCTTAGTCTTGTTCAACAAGACTGTACAACATCATCACTTTGACATATCAAAGCATTCACCTCAAAACTGACGATTAACAACCTTAACAGATAAGGCTTAGTCATTCTTGAGTCCAACTCAAGAATCTCCTCCAAGTTTCCTGAGTCCAACTCAGGCTCCCTAAGGCACTACCTCAACACATTAGGTGCAATCCTAGCGCACAAGATTGGATTGGAGAGTGACTCGTGACGTTGCAACTTTAACACTCCCTCTCAGCGAATGAGGCATTTTCGAATCTCTGCCATGCCAAGCTTATCTGGAAAGTACTTATACTTCGTCACTGATAGAGGCTTAGTCAACATATCTGCAATTTGCTCATAAATAACAATAGACTGAAGTATTACGACACCGCTTTGGACCATGTCTCTGATAAAGTGATACTTCATCTCAATGTGTTTCGACTTGTCATGAAACATAGGGTTTTTTGAGAGCTTAATGCAGCTTTGATTATCAGAGCGAATGACCAGTCTTAAGCTTCTCATCGAACCACCAAATAAGTAGCTTCCTAAGCCACACAGCTTCTTGGCAAGCGATACTAGCTGCAATATACTCTGCTGATGTAGTACTCAGGGCTACGGAGCCTTGCTTCTTGCTAGACCAAGAGATCATAGTTGTACCCAAGCTAAAACAAAATACGGATGTACTCTTTCGCTCCACAATGCTACCACCCCAATTAGAGTCGGCATAACCAAGTAGAATAACTCGTCCACCGGAAGCATATCTGAGTCTATAAGCAATAGTACCTCAAAGGTATCTAAGCACATGCTTAGCAACAACCCAATGTCTATGTCTAGGCTCAGACATGAATTGATTGAAGATACTCACATCATAACATATATCAAGTCTAGAATGTAACAAGTACATCAAGGAACCAATGAGCTGTCTATACATAGTAGGATCCACTAGATCTGATCTAGAATCTGACTCATGTGGTTTCCTCAAATTAGAAACCATCAAAGTAGTCATGGATTTGCAATCCATCATACCAAACTTGTGCAACACATCAACTGTGTACTTTCCTTGTGACAGGAAAATCTCCTCTTTCTTTTGCCAAACTTCAAGGCCAAGAGAGTAGTGCATAAGACCCAAGTCTTTCATTTTGAACTCAGAAGTGAGCTCCCTCTTGCAATGAGCTATCAGTTGTTCCTCTCCATTAAGGAACAAATCATCAACATAGAGATCCAAGATTAGAGGTTGGTTCTTCACAACCATGAAGTACAATTTTGGATCAACTTCGCTCTTAGAGAATCCCAAGCTCTGAAGATAGTGGTCAATCCTCGAATATTTCTTAAGCCCATACCCGGATTTCTTTAGTTTGCAAACATGGGATTCCTTTCCATGAACTACAAACCCCTCAGGTTGTTGTATGTAAACCTTTTCCTCAACCTCACTATTGAGGAAGGCAGTCTTCACATCCATGTGGTGAAGCTTCCATCCAAGAACTGAAGCAAGTGAAATCATGGCTCGAATAGTGGTGTACCTAGCCACCGAAGCGAATGTTTCATCATAGTCTATGCCTTCTTTCTGTGAGAAACCACGGGCTACAAATCTGGCTTTATACTTTCAATACTGCCATAAACTGCATGTTTGATTTTAGCTACTTGGAAGTTACTATGGGCTTCCCTTCATATTTAGGAACCACTTCCCAAACATCATTCTTCATAATAGATTTGTATTCCTCTACCATGGCATCTTTCCATACTTGCTGCTTAGTAGCTTCTTCATGGGTGGAAGGTTCTAAATCACTGATGTGGGTCATCTTCGCAACATATCTTGAATATCTATTAGGTCTCTTTCGCTCTCTGGTTGTGCCTGATGGTGCTCCATGCTTTTCTGCCTCTTGTAGACTGTCTCGGCACCATGCAGATCTCCTCTCAGCAAGAGGTTTATCAAGTGATCTCATATCTGAATCACACTGAAGTTCCTTAGAGCGCTTGAAGGAAACCTCTTCATGGAATGTCACATCTCTGCTGACTTCAATGTGTCTTTCTCATGGTACATATATTTTATAGGCTTTGGAGGATTCACTATAACCAACAAAAATCCCTTTCTTTTTGGATGGCTCCATCTTTGCCCTCTTTTCTTTTGGCACATGAATGTAGACATGACAAGCGGAAATCTTCAAGTGTCCAACATCTGGTTTTTCACCAGTGAAAACTTCTTCAGGAGTCTTCTCTCTTAGAATAGCATGAGAGATTCTATTTTGGATATAAACAACAGTGTTGGATGCTTCTGCCCATAAGTAGGTAGGCGGATCTTGATCACACATCATGGATTTTGCAAATTCAATAATGAATTTATTTTAGAATCTCCCTTTATCGCGGAAGCCATCTTGCTTCCTAATCTGCTCCTAGAAGCTTCTCGCTTCAAAGCATCGTGCTCTCGTTCGAATATTGAATAACCAGAATGACTTTACATTCTACTTCTCATTCTTCTCTTGTAGGTCATAGCATATGGTCTCTTTCCCTACAAGCCCAATTCAGTCAAATGGTTAGCAACATTGCATAATCTTGAAATATAATCATATGAACATTTTAATGCAATGGCAATTGTTCACACGCATATGTAAGCATCAATTCATAATAGAAAACTATATCTTATGTTCATTATGTTACACTATAACATAGTTCGTGATTTTTGGAATATAGATCTGAATTTAACTATAATGAAAAATATATTAAAAAACATTCAGTTCTAATTTACAAGATTAATTGATAATCCAAATACAAATATGTATCTTCTATTGTTTTTGTAGGCTCCCTCTTGGTCTTTGCCTCCTTTGTAGAGATTGATGGAGTCCTTAGTTCTTTATCTTCTTTCTTGACGGAAGCTCACTGCAACTTGGATCTTCATATATCATCAATGACAATCTCCTTATCTAGAGATTATGCACTCATTGGTGCACTTAAAGGAGATATTATTTTCGACAGTCATCATCTTTTGTGTTCCTTGACTTCTTTGGTGAAGTCTCTTCATTAACATCAATGGTAGATGCATACTACTTGCCTTTTTCTTTTCTTCTAACATTTTGAAGCAAAGTGACCCTTCTTATTGCAATTGAAGCATTTGATCTTCGACTTATCAATGTCCTTGTCAAATACTTTTTCCTTTTGATGAGGAATCCTCTTATTGTAATGTCCCCATACCCCATTATGTGGATAATCTAAAATTTTTGCTTGAAGAACCTTTGTTTTCCTTTCTAACACCAGGCATGGGCGTTAACACACACTTCGACTTTCATTCTCAGGATTAGGAACCATCGTAATAGTTGTTCCACCCCTTGACAGATCCCTTCAGTGACCGAAAACACCTTTTCTGCACTGAGCCTGTACTCTCCGCACTTCCCCNTTCTCAGGATTAGGAACCATCGTAATAGTTGTTCCACCCCTTGACAGATCCCTTCAGTGACCGAAAACACCTTTTCTGCACTGAGCCTGTACTCTCCGCACTTCACCCTCCACTTCTCCGACCTTGGAACTCAGGAGTCAGAAACTCCAGGTCTCGATGAAGTGAATTGTCAATCTTCTGCCTTTCTTCTTCTGCACTTTCGCTTTCTGCTCTTCTGATTTCGGAGATCGAAAATTAGAAACATAATGTGCGATGGGGTCCTTTATCCACGGTTCTGCCTTCCGTCTTCTGCACTTACGCTTCCTGCCTTCGGAACTCGGAAGCCGAAAACATAACGATCGATGGAGCTCTTCAATCGCGGTTCCACCTTCCGCCCTTACGACTTCTGCCTTCGGAAGTCAGAAGTCGGAAACACAACCTTCGACAGTAACCTTTTCCCATTTTCCACCTCCCGCCTTCCACCTTCCGCAGGTGGATCTCGGAGTGCAGAAACACACTTTTACCTTAGGATTTTCGGCTCTTTCCGCTTCCGCCTTTTCGCCTTCTATACTGCGGACATCGGAAGTCGGAAACACCATCAAACGACATAATCTTTTCCATGGTTATGCCTTTCGCCTTTCTGCCCTTTGGTGCGGAACTCAGGAATCAGAACTTAACCTGTGCCTTAGAATTTTCTGCACTTTTCTGCTTTCCGCTTTTCCGCCTTGCATAGGCGGATCTCGGGGTGCAGAAACACAACATTTCTACCCTGTTCAATTGCTCCTTTCCGGTTTCTGCCTTTTGCCTTCCTTAGGGGGATTCCAAGGGGTGGAAACACCAAATCAGAGGTATTATGACCCTTTGATTAGGCTTCCAGCCTTCATGGACTTAGGCAAAAATGCATTGATCCTACAAGGCAAATATAGATGTAGATGCAGGAAATATTCACAAGTAACTTCTACTTAAATCATCCATAAGCATTCAACATAAACATAGCAATTCATAAGAAAATACATTGCACAAATAACATAACATAGAATACTTATCTTAGATGATCAAGCTGTCCCGCAACTAGCTATGTCGCTGCAACATTCCACCCAACCATAGGCCAGTGTGTTCATTAATTTCTCAACATCATTGCCACCCCCGAGTTGGACATGATTTCCACACGGAACTAGGGAACTGCAGACTCACACACAACCAAATCGAACACACAGTCAAGCCAACAGATGGGTTCACAGGCTACACAGTCGAGCCATCTCACAGTTGGGTTTCACAGGCTGTCCAACCCAGGATTACACACACAGTGCAAAGAACAACAAGACACAACCAAGCCAACGGATGGGTTTCACAGGCTACTCAGCCTAGCCATCTTACTGCTGGGTTTCACATGCTATTAAGCCAACCCAGCTAGTTGGGTTTATCAGGTTGCTAAGGCGGTGGACAGGAAGAACTGCTAAGCTAGTGAGCTCATCCATGGAGCTAAGGACACCTTCACAAGATCTATTTGGCCTGGCATCCACGTTGCCTACACACGCAACACAAGGAAGTGTCCCCTTCTCTGCTCCACAATCCCTTGGGCTACACCTTCCCTTCCAGTGCTCTTCAGGATGTGTAGAGCAGATTCACCAACCACTCTTATCTTATTGTGAGGTTCCACAATAGGTTTATCAAGCACATTCTACATCTCTTCCACTCCTAAGTCTTGCGTACAGTTCATACCTGAACTAGGGTGCACGTATCACAACAAACCATAGGGAGACTCAGCAGCACAGGGCTCCGCTCTGAAACATAGATAACAGGTTTGCATACCACTCTGTAACACAGAGAAACAACAGGGTTCGCTTACACACAGTTCAGAACATTGCGGATCAACACTTCTGCGACTCAGGGTAGTCACACAACAACAATGCCTGCGTGCAGGAGCGCTCTGCGTGAATGATAGCATGCACCAGAATGAACAAGAGTGAATAATGAAAATCCCATCCTGAACCCCTTAGGGACCACAAAACCTTCTGCGTGTCTGGGAGAAAGGACAGACTGGGCACACACCACGTGGTTACTTGCTACAGAAGCAAGAACGCAACCTCCTAGGATGCAGACCTGCAGGTTTGCTCAAACACACAATCAGACTGCCATGCCTTGCTTTGCCCAAGGCATTAACTGCCTCAACCAACTTCTGGAAGAAATTGATGATTGAGGACAGAGGACAAAAAGGTAGTTGAGGTACATGGGTTTCCACATTGACATCCAGTCACACCCTATTGGCTCAGGGGGTTTGAATAACTCCCCACCCTATCCCTTGTGGAATCATGCCCCCATCTCTTTCATGTTGTAGGTCCATAGCTAGCTGTGGAATTTTATTAAATTGTACATTTACATGATATTCAAAATGTTATGTGCTTGACTTAGCACCAAAACCATAGGTATCAACCTTGATCACCTATCCACAAGAAAACAATCGATGGCAGGGCCTTGGCCTTGAGCTCCTTTCCATGATTCAAATAAAATACATACATCATGTACAATAAAAATACCATGGAGTCAAAATCGGGGTATTACACTTATGAGGAAATGATTTCTTTCCTCTCTTCATCCTTGCCATAAGAGCAAGGTTTTCTTCTTTGGAGGAATCAATCTTGCTTTGGATTCACCCTTCTTCTTGGAGGCAATCATGCCACAATCTATCAAAGTTTGGTTGCACTTCTTGACCATTAATAACGACCAAGAATGTCTCCCATGAGGATGAGAGACCATCGACAACAGTTTGAATAAGATTATCATCATTGACTGTCACTCCAATGCTCATGAGTTGATCTCTTACTTGATAGATCTTTGTAAAGAAGGAAGCAACTATCTCGTCCTTCTCCATCTCTAGATTCTGAAGCTTGTTCTTCAATGCCCTCTTTTGACTAGGAGCCTTCTTCTCATAGAGATTTGTCAAAGCATCGAAGCATTCATTTGTGTTCTTTAATGGACTAATCGCCGTCATCAAATTGCCCTTCATTGAATCATAAATGATTCTTTTAGCATTGGCTTGATCCTTCTTGAAAGTAGGGTGCCCAACATTACTAGTGGGCTCTTCCACAACATTAGATATGTATCCATCAAGGTCATGCTCTTCTAGGATGTTTAGAATCTTGGTCTTCCAAGTGTTGAAGTTTGAAGTTCCTTCAAGTCAGTCTTCCAGCCTTATTGAGATCAAGGCCATTGTTCTTCAAGTACTGTGCTCAACTTCTACCACTTAGGATCAACGTAGGCTCAAGCTTCATTGCAAAACTTAGCTCCTCCACGCCTTGAGTTCTGATACCATGTTGAATTTTGTTGAGCTTTTGATTTTTTAATCTTTATATGCGGAATAACTGAGTACTTGAATTCAATTGAACAATCATACACATAAGAATTCACACATAACACAATATGTACCCTGGGGAAAACCCTCAAAATAATGAGGGAGAAAACCCCCAACAAATCTCCTTAGCACAATGATAAATAGCAGAGAATGTCTTTTATAATTGGTTGAGGAGTATGACTCAATCATGAAGAATCAGATATGGGAGGTTGTGTCGAGGCCCGGAGGTAAAAAGGTGGTGGAATCCAAATGGATCTACAAGGTGAAGCATGCAATATACAAAAGCGTGGAGAAGTACAAGGCGCGCTTCGTGGCAAAGGGGTTTTCATAGAAGGAGGGTTTTGACTATGAGGAGACCTTTGCCCCTGTCGCCATATATTCTTCTATTTAGACCATTATCTCATTAGCAGCAGCATAGTTACATATATCGGCGATATATCGTCGACATCGCGATCTATTGCGAGTCAATGGAGCCGGCGATATATCGCTGCTAAAATACTGCGATAAATTCCCGATACAATAAAATATCGCGACATATTCAAACATCGCGAGTTGATGCAAAATATCGCCTTGCTCATTAAAAATTAAAAAAAATCGCCATAAAGAGGCCGCAGACGCGTTT